>JARLTB010000168.1:0-2500 GCA_030141615.1 Unio pictorum | reverse complement strand
TCGTATAAAAAAAAAACGATGGAAATGTTGAACCAATTTCGACTTGGCTAGTAAATCAATATTGGTCAATGGTACCGTGATCAAAGATCTCTCCCTGAGGGTATATGACCAGTCGGGCCCTGACAAAGGCCTCTTGCATTTTATGCTAACACCAGCCGCATTTTTCAATTGTTATTTCTGATTCAGTTCCACTGTTGCATCCATTGTTAAATCGCTGCAAGGAACGGACTTATTTCCACAAGTCCTTTTACAATTGCCTTATTTCTGACTTGCATACGGGGACATTTCCAATCAACTTTGCCGCATACAGTTTCACTGTGACTACACAATTGTTTTTAGTAACTCCTTTATATTTCTCAGATGACTTTGAGTACAGCCGACCTTCACTTCGTTGTAGGATAGTATTATTCAAATACGAAGCACATTCTAATGCAAATTTCTGTAAGAACATTTATCACTCTCATTCGGCGATGAGCAACATACATCAACAGCGTCATGTAGATGTTGGTTCATGTTCGGACCATATATTATGATATACCCAGGACAGTATGATTGGCTTCTGTCTAGTCCAACTGAATTTCTTCTAAACGTTCCTGATGAATGTTTAATCGCAAATAGACCTCAGTCACTTATTAGGTGGCAAATCTCGTCTTACTAAGCAATTTAATATTATCCCGATTTACATTTTGATATGCAGCAGTGATTTTGTATTCATTGAAAGGTGATAACACGGGTAAAATTTCAGTGCAGCATGCACACATTTACTGGCAGGAGCCACCTGCATGGCCCAAAATAGAATCGATGGGGTTGTTTTTATGAACAAAGTGAGTTGACAGGCTTCGTTATAAGATGTTGCTCGCTACATGCAGCATTGATTCAGTCGATGGCTATGAACAGGAGCCGTTGTCCTGATGATTCTCGTTCGACTGCTCACTGTATTCGATCTTGATGAGTCTGAGCTGCCACCGTGCGCAGATGTTTTAAATCGATCCACGTCAACACTTTCCAACACTGTAGCCATTTGTTTGGCAATGCATGCAGTGTCTCACGTTATAGCTGTGGAGGGCTTTTAATGCACTCGCAAATAATACAAGATCACATTAAAATAGCCCAATTCAGTAATGTCATATAGACGGGTTACCGCTCATTCACTACCCAAATGGGCTTAGTACGTCCACTTATTGATGTTTTTTGTTTTTATTGCATGCGAGTCTGATAACTAATGTACCATTGTATTGCGAATATTTCACCACACATGTCAACAACGCGTCCTTCTTAACACCACAATGAAAAGTGAACGTGGGTCAGAAAATTAGTATAACTTGGAAGATACACAGGTGCCGTGCGTGTAATCGACATCAAGTCATTTGGTTACAAGGTTGGTGAAAACCCAAACGAGATGTACTCCTGTACAATAACATCTGTCAATTCTACTGCTTCATACGTACCAATGACATGCAACATATTCTAAATTAACTTGCATTGTTGAGGTATTATCACAATGTCAGACTCAATCCACGATAGTATCAATCTCCAAGTGCACGTAACCCAAAGACATTATCTGTCTTTTCTTGTTTATCTGCCATTCCTCTCCTTCATGTATGGGTTCACAATTTTGCATTTTTCGCAATGTTTGACCCTTCTTATAGTGGTGTTAGATGTCAACGTTTTGGTTGGTACGTTGGTACATATTTGACCGTTTTCATTGTGGAGAGATAATTCATTAATGCTTAGTGCATTTAGCTTTTTTTCGGCTCCCTTGCGAGCTTCCACTGGTTGTAAGGTTGCTATGGTAGTAATATCTATGGCAATTCGATAATTTATTTGTTAGGCCTAATCAGCGGGGCAAATATGTGTTCACATCCAGCTGTGTGGTATTATATCACAGTATTTATGACATCATTTTTTGCGGCCTACGGTTAGTTATTGATTAATGCATGCTGTTTAAGGGAGGCATCACGACGACATCTTTCTTACAATTGTATGGAATCTCTGCAGGACATTTTTGATTGTCATAGGAATTTGTTTGTTAAATTGACAAGTTCATCTTCATAAGGAGTCATTACTACATGGCCTGACAGTCAATTCCCTTCAACGAAACTATACGGATCCGTGGTAATTCGCGCAAAGTTAATCCCACGTGGGTTCTGCAGGACACCACGTCCAATGAATATTTCCTACGCAGCAAAATATTATTCTACAATCATATCAGCATATTGGTTACGATGTCGCTTGAAAACTATATGCCATATAATATCGATTTCAGACGCCATAACGGACGTGCTATGCGGTCTGGTATTCGAATATGGATCAAATAAGTTCAAGTTAGCTGACTCCATTTCTAAAAATGCACTGGCGGCTGTGATGTCCCATATACAATAAAACAATCTCGTATAAAAAAACGATGGAAATGTTGAACCAATTTCGACTTGGCTAGTAAAATCAATATTGGTCAATGGTACCGTGATCAAAGATCTCTCCCTGAGGGTATATGACCAGT
>JARLTB010000167.1:1980000-2153989 GCA_030141615.1 Unio pictorum | reverse complement strand
AAAGGGTTTCAACAGCTTTTATCTAAGCCCAACTGATCCATAACATGAAAAACAAAAAAGTCCGTTTTTCATCAAAAGTCATGCTGAAAAAAATGGTGGGAACCGGTTTTAAAGTATGGTGACGTACTATCCAATGGTGCGCAGCCAATAAACCAAGTATTAACCAAATCCAAGCGGGGTAAAGGGTTTCAACAGCTTTTATCTAAGCCCAACTGATCCATAACATGAAAAACAAAAAAGTCCGTTTTTCATCAAAAGTCATGCTGAAAAAAATGGTGGGAACCGGTTTTAAAGTATGGTGACGTACTATCCAATGGTGCGCAGCCAATAAACCAAGTATTAACCAAATCCAAGCGGGGTAAAGGGTTTCAACAGCTTTTATCTAAGCCCAACTGATCCATAACATGAAAAACAAAAAAGTCCGTTTTTCATCAAAAGTCATGCTGAAAAAAATGGTGGGAACCGGTTTTAAAGTATGGTGACGTACTATCCAATGGTGCGCAGCCAATAAACCAAGTATTAACCAAATCCAAGCGGGGTAAAGGGTTTCAACAGCTTTTATCTAAGCCCAACTGATCCATAACATGAAAAACAAAAAAGTCCGTTTTTCATCAAAAGTCATGCTGAAAAAAATGGTGGGAACCGGTTTTAAAGTATGGTGACGTACTATCCAATGGTGCGCAGCCAATAAACCAAGTATTAACCAAATCCAAGCGGGGTAAAGGGTTTCAACAGCTTTTATCTAAGCCCAACTGATCCATAACATGAAAAACAAAAAAGTCCGTTTTTCATCAAAAGTCATGCTGAAAAAAATGGTGGGAACCGGTTTTAAAGTATGGTGACGTACTATCCAATGGTGCGCAGCCAATAAACCAAGTATTAACCAAATCCAAGCGGGGTAAAGGGTTTCAACAGCTTTTATCTAAGCCCAACTGATCCATAACATGAAAAACAAAAAAGTCCGTTTTTCATCAAAAGTCATGCTGAAAAAAATGGTGGGAACCGGTTTTAAAGTATGGTGACGTACTATCCAATGGTGCGCAGCCAATAAACCAAGTATTAACCAAATCCAAGCGGGGTAAAGGGTTTCAACAGCTTTTATCTAAGCCCAACTGATCCATAACATGAAAAACAAAAAAGTCCGTTTTTCATCAAAAGTCATGCTGAAAAAAATGGTGGGAACCGGTTTTAAAGTATGGTGACGTACTATCCAATGGTGCGCAGCCAATAAACCAAGTATTAACCAAATCCAAGCGGGGTAAAGGGTTTCAACAGCTTTTATCTAAGCCCAACTGATCCATAACATGAAAAACAAAAAAGTCCGTTTTTCATCAAAAGTCATGCTGAAAAAAATGGTGGGAACCGGTTTTAAAGTATGGTGACGTACTATCCAATGGTGCGCAGCCAATAAACCAAGTATTAACCAAATCCAAGCGGGGTAAAGGGTTTCAACAGCTTTTATCTAAGCCCAACTGATCCATAACATGAAAAACAAAAAAGTCCGTTTTTCATCAAAAGTCATGCTGAAAAAAATGGTGGGAACCGGTTTTAAAGTATGGTGACGTACTATCCAATGGTGCGCAGCCAATAAACCAAGTATTAACCAAATCCAAGCGGGGTAAAGGGTTTCAACAGCTTTTATCTAAGCCCAACTGATCCATAACATGAAAAACAAAAAAGTCCGTTTTTCATCAAAAGTCATGCTGAAAAAAATGGTGGGAACCGGTTTTAAAGTATGGTGACGTACTATCCAATGGTGCGCAGCCAATAAACCAAGTATTAACCAAATCCAAGCGGGGTAAAGGGTTTCAACAGCTTTTATCTAAGCCCAACTGATCCATAACATGAAAAACAAAAAAGTCCGTTTTTCATCAAAAGTCATGCTGAAAAAAATGGTGGGAACCGGTTTTAAAGTATGGTGACGTACTATCCAATGGTGCGCAGCCAATAAACCAAGTATTAACCAAATCCAAGCGGGGTAAAGGGTTTCAACAGCTTTTATCTAAGCCCAACTGATCCATAACATGAAAAACAAAAAAGTCCGTTTTTCATCAAAAGTCATGCTGAAAAAAATGGTGGGAACCGGTTTTAAAGTATGGTGACGTACTATCCAATGGTGCGCAGCCAATAAACCAAGTATTAACCAAATCCAAGCGGGGTAAAGGGTTTCAACAGCTTTTATCTAAGCCCAACTGATCCATAACATGAAAAACAAAAAAGTCCGTTTTTCATCAAAAGTCATGCTGAAAAAAATGGTGGGAACCGGTTTTAAAGTATGGTGACGTACTATCCAATGGTGCGCAGCCAATAAACCAAGTATTAACCAAATCCAAGCGGGGTAAAGGGTTTCAACAGCTTTTATCTAAGCCCAACTGATCCATAACATGAAAAACAAAAAAGTCCGTTTTTCATCAAAAGTCATGCTGAAAAAAATGGTGGGAACCGGTTTTAAAGTATGGTGACGTACTATCCAATGGTGCGCAGCCAATAAACCAAGTATTAACCAAATCCAAGCGGGGTAAAGGGTTTCAACAGCTTTTATCTAAGCCCAACTGATCCATAACATGAAAAACAAAAAAGTCCGTTTTTCATCAAAAGTCATGCTGAAAAAAATGGTGGGAACCGGTTTTAAAGTATGGTGACGTACTATCCAATGGTGCGCAGCCAATAAACCAAGTATTAACCAAATCCAAGCGGGGTAAAGGGTTTCAACAGCTTTTATCTAAGCCCAACTGATCCATAACATGAAAAACAAAAAAGTCCGTTTTTCATCAAAAGTCATGCTGAAAAAAATGGTGGGAACCGGTTTTAAAGTATGGTGACGTACTATCCAATGGTGCGCAGCCAATAAACCAAGTATTAACCAAATCCAAGCGGGGTAAAGGGTTTCAACAGCTTTTATCTAAGCCCAACTGATCCATAACATGAAAAACAAAAAAGTCCGTTTTTCATCAAAAGTCATGCTGAAAAAAATGGTGGGAACCGGTTTTAAAGTATGGTGACGTACTATCCAATGGTGCGCAGCCAATAAACCAAGTATTAACCAAATCCAAGCGGGGTAAAGGGTTTCAACAGCTTTTATCTAAGCCCAACTGATCCATAACATGAAAAACAAAAAAGTCCGTTTTTCATCAAAAGTCATGCTGAAAAAAATGGTGGGAACCGGTTTTAAAGTATGGTGACGTACTATCCAATGGTGCGCAGCCAATAAACCAAGTATTAACCAAATCCAAGCGGGGTAAAGGGTTTCAACAGCTTTTATCTAAGCCCAACTGATCCATAACATGAAAAACAAAAAAGTCCGTTTTTCATCAAAAGTCATGCTGAAAAAAATGGTGGGAACCGGTTTTAAAGTATGGTGACGTACTATCCAATGGTGCGCAGCCAATAAACCAAGTATTAACCAAATCCAAGCGGGGTAAAGGGTTTCAACAGCTTTTATCTAAGCCCAACTGATCCATAACATGAAAAACAAAAAAGTCCGTTTTTCATCAAAAGTCATGCTGAAAAAAATGGTGGGAACCGGTTTTAAAGTATGGTGACGTACTATCCAATGGTGCGCAGCCAATAAACCAAGTATTAACCAAATCCAAGCGGGGTAAAGGGTTTCAACAGCTTTTATCTAAGCCCAACTGATCCATAACATGAAAAACAAAAAAGTCCGTTTTTCATCAAAAGTCATGCTGAAAAAAATGGTGGGAACCGGTTTTAAAGTATGGTGACGTACTATCCAATGGTGCGCAGCCAATAAACCAAGTATTAACCAAATCCAAGCGGGGTAAAGGGTTTCAACAGCTTTTATCTAAGCCCAACTGATCCATAACATGAAAAACAAAAAAGTCCGTTTTTCATCAAAAGTCATGCTGAAAAAAATGGTGGGAACCGGTTTTAAAGTATGGTGACGTACTATCCAATGGTGCGCAGCCAATAAACCAAGTATTAACCAAATCCAAGCGGGGTAAAGGGTTTCAACAGCTTTTATCTAAGCCCAACTGATCCATAACATGAAAAACAAAAAAGTCCGTTTTTCATCAAAAGTCATGCTGAAAAAAATGGTGGGAACCGGTTTTAAAGTATGGTGACGTACTATCCAATGGTGCGCAGCCAATAAACCAAGTATTAACCAAATCCAAGCGGGGTAAAGGGTTTCAACAGCTTTTATCTAAGCCCAACTGATCCATAACATGAAAAACAAAAAAGTCCGTTTTTCATCAAAAGTCATGCTGAAAAAAATGGTGGGAACCGGTTTTAAAGTATGGTGACGTACTATCCAATGGTGCGCAGCCAATAAACCAAGTATTAACCAAATCCAAGCGGGGTAAAGGGTTTCAACAGCTTTTATCTAAGCCCAACTGATCCATAACATGAAAAACAAAAAAGTCCGTTTTTCATCAAAAGTCATGCTGAAAAAAATGGTGGGAACCGGTTTTAAAGTATGGTGACGTACTATCCAATGGTGCGCAGCCAATAAACCAAGTATTAACCAAATCCAAGCGGGGTAAAGGGTTTCAACAGCTTTTATCTAAGCCCAACTGATCCATAACATGAAAAACAAAAAAGTCCGTTTTTCATCAAAAGTCATGCTGAAAAAAATGGTGGGAACCGGTTTTAAAGTATGGTGACGTACTATCCAATGGTGCGCAGCCAATAAACCAAGTATTAACCAAATCCAAGCGGGGTAAAGGGTTTCAACAGCTTTTATCTAAGCCCAACTGATCCATAACATGAAAAACAAAAAAGTCCGTTTTTCATCAAAAGTCATGCTGAAAAAAATGGTGGGAACCGGTTTTAAAGTATGGTGACGTACTATCCAATGGTGCGCAGCCAATAAACCAAGTATTAACCAAATCCAAGCGGGGTAAAGGGTTTCAACAGCTTTTATCTAAGCCCAACTGATCCATAACATGAAAAACAAAAAAGTCCGTTTTTCATCAAAAGTCATGCTGAAAAAAATGGTGGGAACCGGTTTTAAAGTATGGTGACGTACTATCCAATGGTGCGCAGCCAATAAACCAAGTATTAACCAAATCCAAGCGGGGTAAAGGGTTTCAACAGCTTTTATCTAAGCCCAACTGATCCATAACATGAAAAACAAAAAAGTCCGTTTTTCATCAAAAGTCATGCTGAAAAAAATGGTGGGAACCGGTTTTAAAGTATGGTGACGTACTATCCAATGGTGCGCAGCCAATAAACCAAGTATTAACCAAATCCAAGCGGGGTAAAGGGTTTCAACAGCTTTTATCTAAGCCCAACTGATCCATAACATGAAAAACAAAAAAGTCCGTTTTTCATCAAAAGTCATGCTGAAAAAAATGGTGGGAACCGGTTTTAAAGTATGGTGACGTACTATCCAATGGTGCGCAGCCAATAAACCAAGTATTAACCAAATCCAAGCGGGGTAAAGGGTTTCAACAGCTTTTATCTAAGCCCAACTGATCCATAACATGAAAAACAAAAAAGTCCGTTTTTCATCAAAAGTCATGCTGAAAAAAATGGTGGGAACCGGTTTTAAAGTATGGTGACGTACTATCCAATGGTGCGCAGCCAATAAACCAAGTATTAACCAAATCCAAGCGGGGTAAAGGGTTTCAACAGCTTTTATCTAAGCCCAACTGATCCATAACATGAAAAACAAAAAAGTCCGTTTTTCATCAAAAGTCATGCTGAAAAAAATGGTGGGAACCGGTTTTAAAGTATGGTGACGTACTATCCAATGGTGCGCAGCCAATAAACCAAGTATTAACCAAATCCAAGCGGGGTAAAGGGTTTCAACAGCTTTTATCTAAGCCCAACTGATCCATAACATGAAAAACAAAAAAGTCCGTTTTTCATCAAAAGTCATGCTGAAAAAAATGGTGGGAACCGGTTTTAAAGTATGGTGACGTACTATCCAATGGTGCGCAGCCAATAAACCAAGTATTAACCAAATCCAAGCGGGGTAAAGGGTTTCAACAGCTTTTATCTAAGCCCAACTGATCCATAACATGAAAAACAAAAAAGTCCGTTTTTCATCAAAAGTCATGCTGAAAAAAATGGTGGGAACCGGTTTTAAAGTATGGTGACGTACTATCCAATGGTGCGCAGCCAATAAACCAAGTATTAACCAAATCCAAGCGGGGTAAAGGGTTTCAACAGCTTTTATCTAAGCCCAACTGATCCATAACATGAAAAACAAAAAAGTCCGTTTTTCATCAAAAGTCATGCTGAAAAAAATGGTGGGAACCGGTTTTAAAGTATGGTGACGTACTATCCAATGGTGCGCAGCCAATAAACCAAGTATTAACCAAATCCAAGCGGGGTAAAGGGTTTCAACAGCTTTTATCTAAGCCCAACTGATCCATAACATGAAAAACAAAAAAGTCCGTTTTTCATCAAAAGTCATGCTGAAAAAAATGGTGGGAACCGGTTTTAAAGTATGGTGACGTACTATCCAATGGTGCGCAGCCAATAAACCAAGTATTAACCAAATCCAAGCGGGGTAAAGGGTTTCAACAGCTTTTATCTAAGCCCAACTGATCCATAACATGAAAAACAAAAAAGTCCGTTTTTCATCAAAAGTCATGCTGAAAAAAATGGTGGGAACCGGTTTTAAAGTATGGTGACGTACTATCCAATGGTGCGCAGCCAATAAACCAAGTATTAACCAAATCCAAGCGGGGTAAAGGGTTTCAACAGCTTTTATCTAAGCCCAACTGATCCATAACATGAAAAACAAAAAAGTCCGTTTTTCATCAAAAGTCATGCTGAAAAAAATGGTGGGAACCGGTTTTAAAGTATGGTGACGTACTATCCAATGGTGCGCAGCCAATAAACCAAGTATTAACCAAATCCAAGCGGGGTAAAGGGTTTCAACAGCTTTTATCTAAGCCCAACTGATCCATAACATGAAAAACAAAAAAGTCCGTTTTTCATCAAAAGTCATGCTGAAAAAAATGGTGGGAACCGGTTTTAAAGTATGGTGACGTACTATCCAATGGTGCGCAGCCAATAAACCAAGTATTAACCAAATCCAAGCGGGGTAAAGGGTTTCAACAGCTTTTATCTAAGCCCAACTGATCCATAACATGAAAAACAAAAAAGTCCGTTTTTCATCAAAAGTCATGCTGAAAAAAATGGTGGGAACCGGTTTTAAAGTATGGTGACGTACTATCCAATGGTGCGCAGCCAATAAACCAAGTATTAACCAAATCCAAGCGGGGTAAAGGGTTTCAACAGCTTTTATCTAAGCCCAACTGATCCATAACATGAAAAACAAAAAAGTCCGTTTTTCATCAAAAGTCATGCTGAAAAAAATGGTGGGAACCGGTTTTAAAGTATGGTGACGTACTATCCAATGGTGCGCAGCCAATAAACCAAGTATTAACCAAATCCAAGCGGGGTAAAGGGTTTCAACAGCTTTTATCTAAGCCCAACTGATCCATAACATGAAAAACAAAAAAGTCCGTTTTTCATCAAAAGTCATGCTGAAAAAAATGGTGGGAACCGGTTTTAAAGTATGGTGACGTACTATCCAATGGTGCGCAGCCAATAAACCAAGTATTAACCAAATCCAAGCGGGGTAAAGGGTTTCAACAGCTTTTATCTAAGCCCAACTGATCCATAACATGAAAAACAAAAAAGTCCGTTTTTCATCAAAAGTCATGCTGAAAAAAATGGTGGGAACCGGTTTTAAAGTATGGTGACGTACTATCCAATGGTGCGCAGCCAATAAACCAAGTATTAACCAAATCCAAGCGGGGTAAAGGGTTTCAACAGCTTTTATCTAAGCCCAACTGATCCATAACATGAAAAACAAAAAAGTCCGTTTTTCATCAAAAGTCATGCTGAAAAAAATGGTGGGAACCGGTTTTAAAGTATGGTGACGTACTATCCAATGGTGCGCAGCCAATAAACCAAGTATTAACCAAATCCAAGCGGGGTAAAGGGTTTCAACAGCTTTTATCTAAGCCCAACTGATCCATAACATGAAAAACAAAAAAGTCCGTTTTTCATCAAAAGTCATGCTGAAAAAAATGGTGGGAACCGGTTTTAAAGTATGGTGACGTACTATCCAATGGTGCGCAGCCAATAAACCAAGTATTAACCAAATCCAAGCGGGGTAAAGGGTTTCAACAGCTTTTATCTAAGCCCAACTGATCCATAACATGAAAAACAAAAAAGTCCGTTTTTCATCAAAAGTCATGCTGAAAAAAATGGTGGGAACCGGTTTTAAAGTATGGTGACGTACTATCCAATGGTGCGCAGCCAATAAACCAAGTATTAACCAAATCCAAGCGGGGTAAAGGGTTTCAACAGCTTTTATCTAAGCCCAACTGATCCATAACATGAAAAACAAAAAAGTCCGTTTTTCATCAAAAGTCATGCTGAAAAAAATGGTGGGAACCGGTTTTAAAGTATGGTGACGTACTATCCAATGGTGCGCAGCCAATAAACCAAGTATTAACCAAATCCAAGCGGGGTAAAGGGTTTCAACAGCTTTTATCTAAGCCCAACTGATCCATAACATGAAAAACAAAAAAGTCCGTTTTTCATCAAAAGTCATGCTGAAAAAAATGGTGGGAACCGGTTTTAAAGTATGGTGACGTACTATCCAATGGTGCGCAGCCAATAAACCAAGTATTAACCAAATCCAAGCGGGGTAAAGGGTTTCAACAGCTTTTATCTAAGCCCAACTGATCCATAACATGAAAAACAAAAAAGTCCGTTTTTCATCAAAAGTCATGCTGAAAAAAATGGTGGGAACCGGTTTTAAAGTATGGTGACGTACTATCCAATGGTGCGCAGCCAATAAACCAAGTATTAACCAAATCCAAGCGGGGTAAAGGGTTTCAACAGCTTTTATCTAAGCCCAACTGATCCATAACATGAAAAACAAAAAAGTCCGTTTTTCATCAAAAGTCATGCTGAAAAAAATGGTGGGAACCGGTTTTAAAGTATGGTGACGTACTATCCAATGGTGCGCAGCCAATAAACCAAGTATTAACCAAATCCAAGCGGGGTAAAGGGTTTCAACAGCTTTTATCTAAGCCCAACTGATCCATAACATGAAAAACAAAAAAGTCCGTTTTTCATCAAAAGTCATGCTGAAAAAAATGGTGGGAACCGGTTTTAAAGTATGGTGACGTACTATCCAATGGTGCGCAGCCAATAAACCAAGTATTAACCAAATCCAAGCGGGGTAAAGGGTTTCAACAGCTTTTATCTAAGCCCAACTGATCCATAACATGAAAAACAAAAAAGTCCGTTTTTCATCAAAAGTCATGCTGAAAAAAATGGTGGGAACCGGTTTTAAAGTATGGTGACGTACTATCCAATGGTGCGCAGCCAATAAACCAAGTATTAACCAAATCCAAGCGGGGTAAAGGGTTTCAACAGCTTTTATCTAAGCCCAACTGATCCATAACATGAAAAACAAAAAAGTCCGTTTTTCATCAAAAGTCATGCTGAAAAAAATGGTGGGAACCGGTTTTAAAGTATGGTGACGTACTATCCAATGGTGCGCAGCCAATAAACCAAGTATTAACCAAATCCAAGCGGGGTAAAGGGTTTCAACAGCTTTTATCTAAGCCCAACTGATCCATAACATGAAAAACAAAAAAGTCCGTTTTTCATCAAAAGTCATGCTGAAAAAAATGGTGGGAACCGGTTTTAAAGTATGGTGACGTACTATCCAATGGTGCGCAGCCAATAAACCAAGTATTAACCAAATCCAAGCGGGGTAAAGGGTTTCAACAGCTTTTATCTAAGCCCAACTGATCCATAACATGAAAAACAAAAAAGTCCGTTTTTCATCAAAAGTCATGCTGAAAAAAATGGTGGGAACCGGTTTTAAAGTATGGTGACGTACTATCCAATGGTGCGCAGCCAATAAACCAAGTATTAACCAAATCCAAGCGGGGTAAAGGGTTTCAACAGCTTTTATCTAAGCCCAACTGATCCATAACATGAAAAACAAAAAAGTCCGTTTTTCATCATCAAAAGTCATGCTGAAAAAAATGGTGGGAACCGGTTTTAAAGTATGGTGACGTACTATCCAATGGTGCGCAGCCAATAAACCAAGTATTAACCAAATCCAAGCGGGGTAAAGGGTTTCAACAGCTTTTATCTAAGCCCAACTGATCCATAACATGAAAAACAAAAAAGTCCGTTTTTCATCAAAAGTCATGCTGAAAAAAATGGTGGGAACCGGTTTTAAAGTATGGTGACGTACTATCCAATGGTGCGCAGCCAATAAACCAAGTATTAACCAAATCCAAGCGGGGTAAAGGGTTTCAACAGCTTTTATCTAAGCCCAACTGATCCATAACATGAAAAACAAAAAAGTCCGTTTTTCATCAAAAGTCATGCTGAAAAAAATGGTGGGAACCGGTTTTAAAGTATGGTGACGTACTATCCAATGGTGCGCAGCCAATAAACCAAGTATTAACCAAATCCAAGCGGGGTAAAGGGTTTCAACAGCTTTTATCTAAGCCCAACTGATCCATAACATGAAAAACAAAAAAGTCCGTTTTTCATCAAAAGTCATGCTGAAAAAAATGGTGGGAACCGGTTTTAAAGTATGGTGACGTACTATCCAATGGTGCGCAGCCAATAAACCAAGTATTAACCAAATCCAAGCGGGGTAAAGGGTTTCAACAGCTTTTATCTAAGCCCAACTGATCCATAACATGAAAAACAAAAAAGTCCGTTTTTCATCAAAAGTCATGCTGAAAAAAATGGTGGGAACCGGTTTTAAAGTATGGTGACGTACTATCCAATGGTGCGCAGCCAATAAACCAAGTATTAACCAAATCCAAGCGGGGTAAAGGGTTTCAACAGCTTTTATCTAAGCCCAACTGATCCATAACATGAAAAACAAAAAAGTCCGTTTTTCATCAAAAGTCATGCTGAAAAAAATGGTGGGAACCGGTTTTAAAGTATGGTGACGTACTATCCAATGGTGCGCAGCCAATAAACCAAGTATTAACCAAATCCAAGCGGGGTAAAGGGTTTCAACAGCTTTTATCTAAGCCCAACTGATCCATAACATGAAAAACAAAAAAGTCCGTTTTTCATCAAAAGTCATGCTGAAAAAAATGGTGGGAACCGGTTTTAAAGTATGGTGACGTACTATCCAATGGTGCGCAGCCAATAAACCAAGTATTAACCAAATCCAAGCGGGGTAAAGGGTTTCAACAGCTTTTATCTAAGCCCAACTGATCCATAACATGAAAAACAAAAAAGTCCGTTTTTCATCAAAAGTCATGCTGAAAAAAATGGTGGGAACCGGTTTTAAAGTATGGTGACGTACTATCCAATGGTGCGCAGCCAATAAACCAAGTATTAACCAAATCCAAGCGGGGTAAAGGGTTTCAACAGCTTTTATCTAAGCCCAACTGATCCATAACATGAAAAACAAAAAAGTCCGTTTTTCATCAAAAGTCATGCTGAAAAAAATGGTGGGAACCGGTTTTAAAGTATGGTGACGTACTATCCAATGGTGCGCAGCCAATAAACCAAGTATTAACCAAATCCAAGCGGGGTAAAGGGTTTCAACAGCTTTTATCTAAGCCCAACTGATCCATAACATGAAAAACAAAAAAGTCCGTTTTTCATCAAAAGTCATGCTGAAAAAAATGGTGGGAACCGGTTTTAAAGTATGGTGACGTACTATCCAATGGTGCGCAGCCAATAAACCAAGTATTAACCAAATCCAAGCGGGGTAAAGGGTTTCAACAGCTTTTATCTAAGCCCAACTGATCCATAACATGAAAAACAAAAAAGTCCGTTTTTCATCAAAAGTCATGCTGAAAAAAATGGTGGGAACCGGTTTTAAAGTATGGTGACGTACTATCCAATGGTGCGCAGCCAATAAACCAAGTATTAACCAAATCCAAGCGGGGTAAAGGGTTTCAACAGCTTTTATCTAAGCCCAACTGATCCATAACATGAAAAACAAAAAAGTCCGTTTTTCATCAAAAGTCATGCTGAAAAAAATGGTGGGAACCGGTTTTAAAGTATGGTGACGTACTATCCAATGGTGCGCAGCCAATAAACCAAGTATTAACCAAATCCAAGCGGGGTAAAGGGTTTCAACAGCTTTTATCTAAGCCCAACTGATCCATAACATGAAAAACAAAAAAGTCCGTTTTTCATCAAAAGTCATGCTGAAAAAAATGGTGGGAACCGGTTTTAAAGTATGGTGACGTACTATCCAATGGTGCGCAGCCAATAAACCAAGTATTAACCAAATCCAAGCGGGGTAAAGGGTTTCAACAGCTTTTATCTAAGCCCAACTGATCCATAACATGAAAAACAAAAAAGTCCGTTTTTCATCAAAAGTCATGCTGAAAAAAATGGTGGGAACCGGTTTTAAAGTATGGTGACGTACTATCCAATGGTGCGCAGCCAATAAACCAAGTATTAACCAAATCCAAGCGGGGTAAAGGGTTTCAACAGCTTTTATCTAAGCCCAACTGA
Source organism: Unio pictorum (assembly GCA_030141615.1). Lineage (NCBI taxonomy): Eukaryota > Metazoa > Mollusca > Bivalvia > Unionida > Unionidae > Unio > Unio pictorum. The sequence goes on along the minus strand of JARLTB010000167.1, from coordinate 2,141,530 downwards.
TCCATAACATGAAAAACAAAAAAGTCCGTTTTTCATCAAAAGTCATGCTGAAAAAAATGGTGGGAACCGGTTTTAAAGTATGGTGACGTACTATCCAATGGTGCGCAGCCAATAAACCAAGTATTAACCAAATCCAAGCGGGGTAAAGGGTTTCAACAGCTTTTATCTAAGCCCAACTGATCCATAACATGAAAAACAAAAAAGTCCGTTTTTCATCAAAAGTCATGCTGAAAAAAATGGTGGGAACCGGTTTTAAAGTATGGTGACGTACTATCCAATGGTGCGCAGCCAATAAACCAAGTATTAACCAAATCCAAGCGGGGTAAAGGGTTTCAACAGCTTTTATCTAAGCCCAACTGATCCATAACATGAAAAACAAAAAAGTCCGTTTTTCATCAAAAGTCATGCTGAAAAAAATGGTGGGAACCGGTTTTAAAGTATGGTGACGTACTATCCAATGGTGCGCAGCCAATAAACCAAGTATTAACCAAATCCAAGCGGGGTAAAGGGTTTCAACAGCTTTTATCTAAGCCCAACTGATCCATAACATGAAAAACAAAAAAGTCCGTTTTTCATCAAAAGTCATGCTGAAAAAAATGGTGGGAACCGGTTTTAAAGTATGGTGACGTACTATCCAATGGTGCGCAGCCAATAAACCAAGTATTAACCAAATCCAAGCGGGGTAAAGGGTTTCAACAGCTTTTATCTAAGCCCAACTGATCCATAACATGAAAAACAAAAAAGTCCGTTTTTCATCAAAAGTCATGCTGAAAAAAATGGTGGGAACCGGTTTTAAAGTATGGTGACGTACTATCCAATGGTGCGCAGCCAATAAACCAAGTATTAACCAAATCCAAGCGGGGTAAAGGGTTTCAACAGCTTTTATCTAAGCCCAACTGATCCATAACATGAAAAACAAAAAAGTCCGTTTTTCATCAAAAGTCATGCTGAAAAAAATGGTGGGAACCGGTTTTAAAGTATGGTGACGTACTATCCAATGGTGCGCAGCCAATAAACCAAGTATTAACCAAATCCAAGCGGGGTAAAGGGTTTCAACAGCTTTTATCTAAGCCCAACTGATCCATAACATGAAAAACAAAAAAGTCCGTTTTTCATCAAAAGTCATGCTGAAAAAAATGGTGGGAACCGGTTTTAAAGTATGGTGACGTACTATCCAATGGTGCGCAGCCAATAAACCAAGTATTAACCAAATCCAAGCGGGGTAAAGGGTTTCAACAGCTTTTATCTAAGCCCAACTGATCCATAACATGAAAAACAAAAAAGTCCGTTTTTCATCAAAAGTCATGCTGAAAAAAATGGTGGGAACCGGTTTTAAAGTATGGTGACGTACTATCCAATGGTGCGCAGCCAATAAACCAAGTATTAACCAAATCCAAGCGGGGTAAAGGGTTTCAACAGCTTTTATCTAAGCCCAACTGATCCATAACATGAAAAACAAAAAAGTCCGTTTTTCATCAAAAGTCATGCTGAAAAAAATGGTGGGAACCGGTTTTAAAGTATGGTGACGTACTATCCAATGGTGCGCAGCCAATAAACCAAGTATTAACCAAATCCAAGCGGGGTAAAGGGTTTCAACAGCTTTTATCTAAGCCCAACTGATCCATAACATGAAAAACAAAAAAGTCCGTTTTTCATCAAAAGTCATGCTGAAAAAAATGGTGGGAACCGGTTTTAAAGTATGGTGACGTACTATCCAATGGTGCGCAGCCAATAAACCAAGTATTAACCAAATCCAAGCGGGGTAAAGGGTTTCAACAGCTTTTATCTAAGCCCAACTGATCCATAACATGAAAAACAAAAAAGTCCGTTTTTCATCAAAAGTCATGCTGAAAAAAATGGTGGGAACCGGTTTTAAAGTATGGTGACGTACTATCCAATGGTGCGCAGCCAATAAACCAAGTATTAACCAAATCCAAGCGGGGTAAAGGGTTTCAACAGCTTTTATCTAAGCCCAACTGATCCATAACATGAAAAACAAAAAAGTCCGTTTTTCATCAAAAGTCATGCTGAAAAAAATGGTGGGAACCGGTTTTAAAGTATGGTGACGTACTATCCAATGGTGCGCAGCCAATAAACCAAGTATTAACCAAATCCAAGCGGGGTAAAGGGTTTCAACAGCTTTTATCTAAGCCCAACTGATCCATAACATGAAAAACAAAAAAGTCCGTTTTTCATCAAAAGTCATGCTGAAAAAAATGGTGGGAACCGGTTTTAAAGTATGGTGACGTACTATCCAATGGTGCGCAGCCAATAAACCAAGTATTAACCAAATCCAAGCGGGGTAAAGGGTTTCAACAGCTTTTATCTAAGCCCAACTGATCCATAACATGAAAAACAAAAAAGTCCGTTTTTCATCAAAAGTCATGCTGAAAAAAATGGTGGGAACCGGTTTTAAAGTATGGTGACGTACTATCCAATGGTGCGCAGCCAATAAACCAAGTATTAACCAAATCCAAGCGGGGTAAAGGGTTTCAACAGCTTTTATCTAAGCCCAACTGATCCATAACATGAAAAACAAAAAAGTCCGTTTTTCATCAAAAGTCATGCTGAAAAAAATGGTGGGAACCGGTTTTAAAGTATGGTGACGTACTATCCAATGGTGCGCAGCCAATAAACCAAGTATTAACCAAATCCAAGCGGGGTAAAGGGTTTCAACAGCTTTTATCTAAGCCCAACTGATCCATAACATGAAAAACAAAAAAGTCCGTTTTTCATCAAAAGTCATGCTGAAAAAAATGGTGGGAACCGGTTTTAAAGTATGGTGACGTACTATCCAATGGTGCGCAGCCAATAAACCAAGTATTAACCAAATCCAAGCGGGGTAAAGGGTTTCAACAGCTTTTATCTAAGCCCAACTGATCCATAACATGAAAAACAAAAAAGTCCGTTTTTCATCAAAAGTCATGCTGAAAAAAATGGTGGGAACCGGTTTTAAAGTATGGTGACGTACTATCCAATGGTGCGCAGCCAATAAACCAAGTATTAACCAAATCCAAGCGGGGTAAAGGGTTTCAACAGCTTTTATCTAAGCCCAACTGATCCATAACATGAAAAACAAAAAAGTCCGTTTTTCATCAAAAGTCATGCTGAAAAAAATGGTGGGAACCGGTTTTAAAGTATGGTGACGTACTATCCAATGGTGCGCAGCCAATAAACCAAGTATTAACCAAATCCAAGCGGGGTAAAGGGTTTCAACAGCTTTTATCTAAGCCCAACTGATCCATAACATGAAAAACAAAAAAGTCCGTTTTTCATCAAAAGTCATGCTGAAAAAAATGGTGGGAACCGGTTTTAAAGTATGGTGACGTACTATCCAATGGTGCGCAGCCAATAAACCAAGTATTAACCAAATCCAAGCGGGGTAAAGGGTTTCAACAGCTTTTATCTAAGCCCAACTGATCCATAACATGAAAAACAAAAAAGTCCGTTTTTCATCAAAAGTCATGCTGAAAAAAATGGTGGGAACCGGTTTTAAAGTATGGTGACGTACTATCCAATGGTGCGCAGCCAATAAACCAAGTATTAACCAAATCCAAGCGGGGTAAAGGGTTTCAACAGCTTTTATCTAAGCCCAACTGATCCATAACATGAAAAACAAAAAAGTCCGTTTTTCATCAAAAGTCATGCTGAAAAAAATGGTGGGAACCGGTTTTAAAGTATGGTGACGTACTATCCAATGGTGCGCAGCCAATAAACCAAGTATTAACCAAATCCAAGCGGGGTAAAGGGTTTCAACAGCTTTTATCTAAGCCCAACTGATCCATAACATGAAAAACAAAAAAGTCCGTTTTTCATCAAAAGTCATGCTGAAAAAAATGGTGGGAACCGGTTTTAAAGTATGGTGACGTACTATCCAATGGTGCGCAGCCAATAAACCAAGTATTAACCAAATCCAAGCGGGGTAAAGGGTTTCAACAGCTTTTATCTAAGCCCAACTGATCCATAACATGAAAAACAAAAAAGTCCGTTTTTCATCAAAAGTCATGCTGAAAAAAATGGTGGGAACCGGTTTTAAAGTATGGTGACGTACTATCCAATGGTGCGCAGCCAATAAACCAAGTATTAACCAAATCCAAGCGGGGTAAAGGGTTTCAACAGCTTTTATCTAAGCCCAACTGATCCATAACATGAAAAACAAAAAAGTCCGTTTTTCATCAAAAGTCATGCTGAAAAAAATGGTGGGAACCGGTTTTAAAGTATGGTGACGTACTATCCAATGGTGCGCAGCCAATAAACCAAGTATTAACCAAATCCAAGCGGGGTAAAGGGTTTCAACAGCTTTTATCTAAGCCCAACTGATCCATAACATGAAAAACAAAAAAGTCCGTTTTTCATCAAAAGTCATGCTGAAAAAAATGGTGGGAACCGGTTTTAAAGTATGGTGACGTACTATCCAATGGTGCGCAGCCAATAAACCAAGTATTAACCAAATCCAAGCGGGGTAAAGGGTTTCAACAGCTTTTATCTAAGCCCAACTGATCCATAACATGAAAAACAAAAAAGTCCGTTTTTCATCAAAAGTCATGCTGAAAAAAATGGTGGGAACCGGTTTTAAAGTATGGTGACGTACTATCCAATGGTGCGCAGCCAATAAACCAAGTATTAACCAAATCCAAGCGGGGTAAAGGGTTTCAACAGCTTTTATCTAAGCCCAACTGATCCATAACATGAAAAACAAAAAAGTCCGTTTTTCATCAAAAGTCATGCTGAAAAAAATGGTGGGAACCGGTTTTAAAGTATGGTGACGTACTATCCAATGGTGCGCAGCCAATAAACCAAGTATTAACCAAATCCAAGCGGGGTAAAGGGTTTCAACAGCTTTTATCTAAGCCCAACTGATCCATAACATGAAAAACAAAAAAGTCCGTTTTTCATCAAAAGTCATGCTGAAAAAAATGGTGGGAACCGGTTTTAAAGTATGGTGACGTACTATCCAATGGTGCGCAGCCAATAAACCAAGTATTAACCAAATCCAAGCGGGGTAAAGGGTTTCAACAGCTTTTATCTAAGCCCAACTGATCCATAACATGAAAAACAAAAAAGTCCGTTTTTCATCAAAAGTCATGCTGAAAAAAATGGTGGGAACCGGTTTTAAAGTATGGTGACGTACTATCCAATGGTGCGCAGCCAATAAACCAAGTATTAACCAAATCCAAGCGGGGTAAAGGGTTTCAACAGCTTTTATCTAAGCCCAACTGATCCATAACATGAAAAACAAAAAAGTCCGTTTTTCATCAAAAGTCATGCTGAAAAAAATGGTGGGAACCGGTTTTAAAGTATGGTGACGTACTATCCAATGGTGCGCAGCCAATAAACCAAGTATTAACCAAATCCAAGCGGGGTAAAGGGTTTCAACAGCTTTTATCTAAGCCCAACTGATCCATAACATGAAAAACAAAAAAGTCCGTTTTTCATCAAAAGTCATGCTGAAAAAAATGGTGGGAACCGGTTTTAAAGTATGGTGACGTACTATCCAATGGTGCGCAGCCAATAAACCAAGTATTAACCAAATCCAAGCGGGGTAAAGGGTTTCAACAGCTTTTATCTAAGCCCAACTGATCCATAACATGAAAAACAAAAAAGTCCGTTTTTCATCAAAAGTCATGCTGAAAAAAATGGTGGGAACCGGTTTTAAAGTATGGTGACGTACTATCCAATGGTGCGCAGCCAATAAACCAAGTATTAACCAAATCCAAGCGGGGTAAAGGGTTTCAACAGCTTTTATCTAAGCCCAACTGATCCATAACATGAAAAACAAAAAAGTCCGTTTTTCATCAAAAGTCATGCTGAAAAAAATGGTGGGAACCGGTTTTAAAGTATGGTGACGTACTATCCAATGGTGCGCAGCCAATAAACCAAGTATTAACCAAATCCAAGCGGGGTAAAGGGTTTCAACAGCTTTTATCTAAGCCCAACTGATCCATAACATGAAAAACAAAAAAGTCCGTTTTTCATCAAAAGTCATGCTGAAAAAAATGGTGGGAACCGGTTTTAAAGTATGGTGACGTACTATCCAATGGTGCGCAGCCAATAAACCAAGTATTAACCAAATCCAAGCGGGGTAAAGGGTTTCAACAGCTTTTATCTAAGCCCAACTGATCCATAACATGAAAAACAAAAAAGTCCGTTTTTCATCAAAAGTCATGCTGAAAAAAATGGTGGGAACCGGTTTTAAAGTATGGTGACGTACTATCCAATGGTGCGCAGCCAATAAACCAAGTATTAACCAAATCCAAGCGGGGTAAAGGGTTTCAACAGCTTTTATCTAAGCCCAACTGATCCATAACATGAAAAACAAAAAAGTCCGTTTTTCATCAAAAGTCATGCTGAAAAAAATGGTGGGAACCGGTTTTAAAGTATGGTGACGTACTATCCAATGGTGCGCAGCCAATAAACCAAGTATTAACCAAATCCAAGCGGGGTAAAGGGTTTCAACAGCTTTTATCTAAGCCCAACTGATCCATAACATGAAAAACAAAAAAGTCCGTTTTTCATCAAAAGTCATGCTGAAAAAAATGGTGGGAACCGGTTTTAAAGTATGGTGACGTACTATCCAATGGTGCGCAGCCAATAAACCAAGTATTAACCAAATCCAAGCGGGGTAAAGGGTTTCAACAGCTTTTATCTAAGCCCAACTGATCCATAACATGAAAAACAAAAAAGTCCGTTTTTCATCAAAAGTCATGCTGAAAAAAATGGTGGGAACCGGTTTTAAAGTATGGTGACGTACTATCCAATGGTGCGCAGCCAATAAACCAAGTATTAACCAAATCCAAGCGGGGTAAAGGGTTTCAACAGCTTTTATCTAAGCCCAACTGATCCATAACATGAAAAACAAAAAAGTCCGTTTTTCATCAAAAGTCATGCTGAAAAAAATGGTGGGAACCGGTTTTAAAGTATGGTGACGTACTATCCAATGGTGCGCAGCCAATAAACCAAGTATTAACCAAATCCAAGCGGGGTAAAGGGTTTCAACAGCTTTTATCTAAGCCCAACTGATCCATAACATGAAAAACAAAAAAGTCCGTTTTTCATCAAAAGTCATGCTGAAAAAAATGGTGGGAACCGGTTTTAAAGTATGGTGACGTACTATCCAATGGTGCGCAGCCAATAAACCAAGTATTAACCAAATCCAAGCGGGGTAAAGGGTTTCAACAGCTTTTATCTAAGCCCAACTGATCCATAACATGAAAAACAAAAAAGTCCGTTTTTCATCAAAAGTCATGCTGAAAAAAATGGTGGGAACCGGTTTTAAAGTATGGTGACGTACTATCCAATGGTGCGCAGCCAATAAACCAAGTATTAACCAAATCCAAGCGGGGTAAAGGGTTTCAACAGCTTTTATCTAAGCCCAACTGATCCATAACATGAAAAACAAAAAAGTCCGTTTTTCATCAAAAGTCATGCTGAAAAAAATGGTGGGAACCGGTTTTAAAGTATGGTGACGTACTATCCAATGGTGCGCAGCCAATAAACCAAGTATTAACCAAATCCAAGCGGGGTAAAGGGTTTCAACAGCTTTTATCTAAGCCCAACTGATCCATAACATGAAAAACAAAAAAGTCCGTTTTTCATCAAAAGTCATGCTGAAAAAAATGGTGGGAACCGGTTTTAAAGTATGGTGACGTACTATCCAATGGTGCGCAGCCAATAAACCAAGTATTAACCAAATCCAAGCGGGGTAAAGGGTTTCAACAGCTTTTATCTAAGCCCAACTGATCCATAACATGAAAAACAAAAAAGTCCGTTTTTCATCAAAAGTCATGCTGAAAAAAATGGTGGGAACCGGTTTTAAAGTATGGTGACGTACTATCCAATGGTGCGCAGCCAATAAACCAAGTATTAACCAAATCCAAGCGGGGTAAAGGGTTTCAACAGCTTTTATCTAAGCCCAACTGATCCATAACATGAAAAACAAAAAAGTCCGTTTTTCATCAAAAGTCATGCTGAAAAAAATGGTGGGAACCGGTTTTAAAGTATGGTGACGTACTATCCAATGGTGCGCAGCCAATAAACCAAGTATTAACCAAATCCAAGCGGGGTAAAGGGTTTCAACAGCTTTTATCTAAGCCCAACTGATCCATAACATGAAAAACAAAAAAGTCCGTTTTTCATCAAAAGTCATGCTGAAAAAAATGGTGGGAACCGGTTTTAAAGTATGGTGACGTACTATCCAATGGTGCGCAGCCAATAAACCAAGTATTAACCAAATCCAAGCGGGGTAAAGGGTTTCAACAGCTTTTATCTAAGCCCAACTGATCCATAACATGAAAAACAAAAAAGTCCGTTTTTCATCAAAAGTCATGCTGAAAAAAATGGTGGGAACCGGTTTTAAAGTATGGTGACGTACTATCCAATGGTGCGCAGCCAATAAACCAAGTATTAACCAAATCCAAGCGGGGTAAAGGGTTTCAACAGCTTTTATCTAAGCCCAACTGATCCATAACATGAAAAACAAAAAAGTCCGTTTTTCATCAAAAGTCATGCTGAAAAAAATGGTGGGAACCGGTTTTAAAGTATGGTGACGTACTATCCAATGGTGCGCAGCCAATAAACCAAGTATTAACCAAATCCAAGCGGGGTAAAGGGTTTCAACAGCTTTTATCTAAGCCCAACTGATCCATAACATGAAAAACAAAAAAGTCCGTTTTTCATCAAAAGTCATGCTGAAAAAAATGGTGGGAACCGGTTTTAAAGTATGGTGACGTACTATCCAATGGTGCGCAGCCAATAAACCAAGTATTAACCAAATCCAAGCGGGGTAAAGGGTTTCAACAGCTTTTATCTAAGCCCAACTGATCCATAACATGAAAAACAAAAAAGTCCGTTTTTCATCAAAAGTCATGCTGAAAAAAATGGTGGGAACCGGTTTTAAAGTATGGTGACGTACTATCCAATGGTGCGCAGCCAATAAACCAAGTATTAACCAAATCCAAGCGGGGTAAAGGGTTTCAACAGCTTTTATCTAAGCCCAACTGATCCATAACATGAAAAACAAAAAAGTCCGTTTTTCATCAAAAGTCATGCTGAAAAAAATGGTGGGAACCGGTTTTAAAGTATGGTGACGTACTATCCAATGGTGCGCAGCCAATAAACCAAGTATTAACCAAATCCAAGCGGGGTAAAGGGTTTCAACAGCTTTTATCTAAGCCCAACTGATCCATAACATGAAAAACAAAAAAGTCCGTTTTTCATCAAAAGTCATGCTGAAAAAAATGGTGGGAACCGGTTTTAAAGTATGGTGACGTACTATCCAATGGTGCGCAGCCAATAAACCAAGTATTAACCAAATCCAAGCGGGGTAAAGGGTTTCAACAGCTTTTATCTAAGCCCAACTGATCCATAACATGAAAAACAAAAAAGTCCGTTTTTCATCAAAAGTCATGCTGAAAAAAATGGTGGGAACCGGTTTTAAAGTATGGTGACGTACTATCCAATGGTGCGCAGCCAATAAACCAAGTATTAACCAAATCCAAGCGGGGTAAAGGGTTTCAACAGCTTTTATCTAAGCCCAACTGATCCATAACATGAAAAACAAAAAAGTCCGTTTTTCATCAAAAGTCATGCTGAAAAAAATGGTGGGAACCGGTTTTAAAGTATGGTGACGTACTATCCAATGGTGCGCAGCCAATAAACCAAGTATTAACCAAATCCAAGCGGGGTAAAGGGTTTCAACAGCTTTTATCTAAGCCCAACTGATCCATAACATGAAAAACAAAAAAGTCCGTTTTTCATCAAAAGTCATGCTGAAAAAAATGGTGGGAACCGGTTTTAAAGTATGGTGACGTACTATCCAATGGTGCGCAGCCAATAAACCAAGTATTAACCAAATCCAAGCGGGGTAAAGGGTTTCAACAGCTTTTATCTAAGCCCAACTGATCCATAACATGAAAAACAAAAAAGTCCGTTTTTCATCAAAAGTCATGCTGAAAAAAATGGTGGGAACCGGTTTTAAAGTATGGTGACGTACTATCCAATGGTGCGCAGCCAATAAACCAAGTATTAACCAAATCCAAGCGGGGTAAAGGGTTTCAACAGCTTTTATCTAAGCCCAACTGATCCATAACATGAAAAACAAAAAAGTCCGTTTTTCATCAAAAGTCATGCTGAAAAAAATGGTGGGAACCGGTTTTAAAGTATGGTGACGTACTATCCAATGGTGCGCAGCCAATAAACCAAGTATTAACCAAATCCAAGCGGGGTAAAGGGTTTCAACAGCTTTTATCTAAGCCCAACTGATCCATAACATGAAAAACAAAAAAGTCCGTTTTTCATCAAAAGTCATGCTGAAAAAAATGGTGGGAACCGGTTTTAAAGTATGGTGACGTACTATCCAATGGTGCGCAGCCAATAAACCAAGTATTAACCAAATCCAAGCGGGGTAAAGGGTTTCAACAGCTTTTATCTAAGCCCAACTGATCCATAACATGAAAAACAAAAAAGTCCGTTTTTCATCAAAAGTCATGCTGAAAAAAATGGTGGGAACCGGTTTTAAAGTATGGTGACGTACTATCCAATGGTGCGCAGCCAATAAACCAAGTATTAACCAAATCCAAGCGGGGTAAAGGGTTTCAACAGCTTTTATCTAAGCCCAACTGATCCATAACATGAAAAACAAAAAAGTCCGTTTTTCATCAAAAGTCATGCTGAAAAAAATGGTGGGAACCGGTTTTAAAGTATGGTGACGTACTATCCAATGGTGCGCAGCCAATAAACCAAGTATTAACCAAATCCAAGCGGGGTAAAGGGTTTCAACAGCTTTTATCTAAGCCCAACTGATCCATAACATGAAAAACAAAAAAGTCCGTTTTTCATCAAAAGTCATGCTGAAAAAAATGGTGGGAACCGGTTTTAAAGTATGGTGACGTACTATCCAATGGTGCGCAGCCAATAAACCAAGTATTAACCAAATCCAAGCGGGGTAAAGGGTTTCAACAGCTTTTATCTAAGCCCAACTGATCCATAACATGAAAAACAAAAAAGTCCGTTTTTCATCAAAAGTCATGCTGAAAAAAATGGTGGGAACCGGTTTTAAAGAATGGTGACATACTATCCAATGGTGCGCAGCCAATAAACCAAGTATTAACCAAATCCAAGCGGGGTAAAGGGTTTCAACAGCTTTTATCTAAGCCCAACTGATCCATAACATGAAAAACAAAAAAGTCCGTTTTTCATCAAAAGTCATGCTGAAAAAAATGGTGGGAACCGGTTTTAAAGTATGGTGACGTACTATCCAATGGTGCGCAGCCAATAAACCAAGTATTAACCAAATCCAAGCGGGGTAAAGGGTTTCAACAGCTTTTATCTAAGGCCCAACTGATCCATAACATGAAAAACAAAAAAGTCCGTTTTTTCATCAAAAGTCATGCTGAAAAAAATGGTGGGAACCGGTTTTAAAGTATGGTGACGTACTATCCAATGGTGCGCAGCCAATAAACCAAGTATTAACCAAATCCAAGCGGGGTAAAGGGTTTCAACAGCTTTTATCTAAGCCCAACTGATCCATCACATGAAAAACAAAAAAGTCCGTTTTTCATCAAAAGTCATGCTGAAAAAAAGGGTGGGAACCGGTTTTAAAGTATGGTGACGTACTATCCAATGGTGCGCAGCCAATAAACCAAGTATTAACCAAATCCAAGCGGGGTAAAGGGTTTCAACAGCTTTTATCTAAGCCCAACTGATCCATAACATGAAAAACAAAAAAGTCCGTTTTTCATCAAAAGTCATGCTGAAAAAAATGGTGGGAACCGGTTTTAAAGTATGGTGACGTACTATCCAATGGTGCGCAGCCAATAAACCAAGTATTAACCAAATCCAAGCGGGGTAAAGGGTTTCAACAGCTTTTATCTAAGCCCAACTGATCCATAACATGAAAAACAAAAAAGTCCGTTTTTCATCAAAAGTCATGCTGAAAAAAATGGTGGGAACCGGTTTTAAAGTATGGTGACGTACTATCCAATGGTGCGCAGCCAATAAACCAAGTATTAACCAAATCCAAGCGGGGTAAAGGGTTTCAACAGCTTTTATCTAAGCCCAACTGATCCATAACATGAAAAACAAAAAAGTCCGTTTTTCATCAAAAGTCATGCTGAAAAAAATGGTGGGAACCGGTTTTAAAGTATGGTGACGTACTATCCAATGGTGCGCAGCCAATAAACCAAGTATTAACCAAATCCAAGCGGGGTAAAGGGTTTCAACAGCTTTTATCTAAGCCCAACTGATCCATAACATGAAAAACAAAAAGTCCGTTTTTCATCAAAAGTCATGCTGAAAAAAATGGTGGGAACCGGTTTTAAAGTATGGTGACGTACTATCCAATGGTGCGCAGCCAATAAACCAAGTATTAACCAAATCCAAGCGGGGTAAAGGGTTTCAACAGCTTTTATCTAAGCCCAACTGATCCATAACATGAAAAACAAAAAAGTCCGTTTTTCATCAAAAGTCATGCTGAAAAAAATGGTGGGAACCGGTTTTAAAGTATGGTGACGTACTATCCAATGGTGCGCAGCCAATAAACCAAGTATTAACCAAATCCAAGCGGGGTAAAGGGTTTCAACAGCTTTTATCTAAGCCCAACTGATCCATAACATGAAAAACAAAAAAGTCCGTTTTTCATCAAAAGTCATGCTGAAAAAAATGGTGGGAACCGGTTTTAAAGTATGGTGACGTACTATCCAATGGTGCGCAGCCAATAAACCAAGTATTAACCAAATCCAAGCGGGGTAAAGGGTTTCAACAGCTTTTATCTAAGCCCAACTGATCCATAACATGAAAAACAAAAAAGTCCGTTTTTCATCAAAAGTCATGCTGAAAAAAAAGGGTGGGAACCGGTTTTAAAGTATGGTGACGTACTATCCAATGGTGCGCAGCCAATAAACCAAGTATTAACCAAATCCAAGCGGGGTAAAGGGTTTCAACAGCTTTTATCTAAGCCCAACTGATCCATAACATGAAAAACAAAAAAGTCCGTTTTTCATCAAAAGTCATGCTGAAAAAATGGTGGGAACCGGTTTTAAAGTATGGTGACGTACTATCCAATGGTGCGCAGCCAATAAACCAAGTATTAACCAAATCCAAGCGGGGTAAAGGGTTTCAACAGCTTTTATCTAAGCCCAACTGATCCATAACATGAAAAACAAAAAAGTCCGTTTTTCATCAAAAGTCATGCTGAAAAAAATGGTGGGAACCGGTTTTAAAGTATGGTGACGTACTATCCAATGGTGCGCAGCCAATAAACCAAGTATTAACCAAATCCAAGCGGGGTAAAGGGTTTCAACAGCTTTTATCTAAGCCCAACTGATCCATAACATGAAAACAAAAAAGTCCGTTTTTCATCAAAAGTCATGCTGAAAAAAATGGTGGGAACCGGTTTTAAAGTATGGTGACGTACTATCCAATGGTGCGCAGCCAATAAACCAAGTATTAACCAAATCCAAGCGGGGTAAAGGGTTTCAACAGCTTTTATCTAAGCCCAACTGATCCATAACATGAAAAACAAAAAAGTCCGTTTTTCATCAAAAGTCATGCTGAAAAAAATGGTGGGAACCGGTTTTAAAGTATGGTGACGTACTATCCAATGGTGCGCAGCCAATAAACCAAGTATTAACCAAATCCAAGCAGGGGTAAAGGGTTTCAACAGCTTTTATCTAAGCCCAACTGATCCATAACATGAAAAACAAAAAAGTCCGTTTTTCATCAAAAGTCATGCTGAAAAAAATGGTGGGAACCGGTTTTAAAGTATGGTGACGTACTATCCAATGGTGCGCAAGCCAATAAACCAAGTATTAACCAAATCCAAGCGGGGTAAAGGGTTTCAACAGCTTTTATCTAAGCCCAACTGATCCATAACATGAAAAACAAAAAAGTCCGTTTTTCATCAAAAGTCATGCTGAAAAAAATGGTGGGAACCGGTTTTAAAGTATGGTGACGTACTATCCAATGGTGCGCAGCCAATAAACCAAGTATTAACCAAATCCAAGCGGGGTAACGGGTTTCAACAGCTTTTATCGAAGCCCAACTGATCCATAACATGAAAAACAAAAAAAGTCCGTTTTTCATCAAAAGTCATGCTGAAAAAAAATGGTGGGAACCGGTTTTAAAGTATGGTGACGTACTATCCAATGGTGCGCAGCCAATATACCAAGTATTAACCAAATCCAAGCGGGGTAAAGGGTTTCAACAGCTTTTATCTAAGCCCAACTGATCCATAACATGAAAAACAAAAAAGTCCGTTTTTCATCAAAAGTCATGCTGAAAAAAATGGTGGGAATCGGTTTTAAAGTATGGTGACGTACTATCCAATGGTGCGCAGCCAATAAACCAAGTATTAACCAAATCCAAGCGGGGTAAAGGGTTTCAACAGCTTTTATCTAAGCCCAACTGATCCATAACATGAAAAACAAAAAAGTCCGTTTTTCATCAAAAGTCATGCTGAAAAAAATGGTGGGAACCGGTTTTAAAGTATGGTGACGTACTATCCAATGGTGCGCAGCCAATAAACCAAGTATTAACCAAATCCAAGCGGGGTAAAGGGTTTCAACAGCTTTTATCTAAGCCCAACTGATCCATAACATGAAAAACAAAAAAGTCCGTTTTTCATCAAAAGTCATGCTGAAAAAAATGGTGGGAACCGGTTTTAAAGTATGGTGACGTACTATCCAATGGTGCGCAGCCAATAAACCAAGTATTAACCAAATCCAAGCGGGGTAAAGGGTTTCAACAGCTTTTATCTAAGCCCAACTGATCCATAACATGAAAAACAAAAAAGTCCGTTTTTCATCAAAAGTCATGCTGAAAAAAATGGTGGGAACCGGTTTTAAAGTATGGTGACGTACTATCCAATGGTGCGCAGCCAATAAACCAAGTATTAACCAAATCCAAGCGGGGTAAAGGGTTTCAACAGCTTTTATCTAAGCCCAACTGATCCATAACATGAAAAACAAAAAAGTCCGTTTTTCATCAAAAGTCATGCTGAAAAAAAATGGTGGGAACCGGTTTTAAAGTATGGTGACGTACTATCCAATGGTGCGCAGCCAATAAACCAAGTATTAACCAAATCCAAGCGGGGTAAAGGGTTTCAACAGCTTTTATCTAAGCCCAACTGATCCATAACATGAAAAACAAAAAAGTCCTTTTTTCATCAAAAGTCATGCTGAAAAAAATGGTGGGAACCGGTTTTAAAGTATGGTGACGTACTATCCAATGGTGCGCAGCCAATAAACCAAGTATTAACCAAATCCAAGCAGGGTAAAGGGTTTAAACAGCTTTTATCTAAGCCCAACTGATCCATAACATGAAAAACAAAAAAGTCCGTTTTTCATCAAAAGTCACGCTGAAAAAAATGGTGGGAACCGGTTTTAAAGTATGGTGACGTACTATCCAATGGTGCGCAGCCAATAAACCAAGTATTAACCAAATCCAAGCGGGGTAAAGGGTTTCAACAGCTTTTATCTAAGCCCAACTGATCCATAACATGAAAAACAAAAAAGTCCGTTTTATATCAAAAGTCATGCTGAAAAAAATGGTGGGAACCGGTTTTAAAGTATGGTGACGTACTATCCAATGGTGCGCAGCCAATAAACCAAGTATTAACCAAATCCAAGCGGGGTAAAGGGTTTCAACAGCTTTTATCTAAGCCCAACTGATCCATAACATGAAAAACAAAAAAGTCCGTTTTTCATCAAAAGTCATGCTGAAAAAAATGGTGGGAACCGGTTTAAAGTATGGTGACGTACTATCCAATGGTGCGCAGCCAATAAACCAAGTATTAACCAAATCCAAGCGGGGTAAAGGGTTTCAACAGCTTTTATCTAAGCCCAACTGATCCATAACATGAAAAACAAAAAAGTCCTTTTTTCATCAAAAGTCATGCTGAAAAAAATGGTGGGAACCGGTTTTAAAGTATGGTGACGTACTATCCAATGGTGCGCAGCCAATAAACCAAGTATTAACCAAATCCAAGCGGGGTAAAGGGTTTCAACAGCTTTTATCTAAGCCCAACTGATCCATAACATGAAAAACAAAAAAGTCAGTTTTTCATCAAAAGTCATGCTGAAAAAAATGGTGGGAACCGGTTTTAAAGTATGGTGACGTACTATCCAATGGTGCGCAGCCAATAAACCAAGTATTAACCAAATCCAAGCGGGGTAAAGGGTTTCAACAGCTTTTATCTAAGCCCAACTGATCCATAACATGAAAAACAAAAAAGTCCGTTTTTCATCAAAAGTCATGCTGAAAAAAATGGTGGGAACCGGTTTTAAAGTATGGTGACGTACTATCCAATGGTGCGCAGCCAATAAACCAAGTATTAACCAAATCCAAGCGGGGTAAAGGGTTTCAACAGCTTTTATCTAAGCCCAACTGATCCATAACATGAAAAACAAAAAAGTCCGTTTTTCATCAAAAGTCATGCTGAAAAAAATGGTGGGAACCGGTTTTAAAGTATGGTGACGTACTATCCAATGGTGCGCAGCCAATAAACCAAGTATTAACCAAATCCAAGCGGGGTAAAGGGTTTCAACAGCTTTTATCTAAGCCCAACTGATCCATAACATGAAAAACAAAAAAGTCCGTTTTTCATCAAAAGTCATGCTGAAAAAAATGGTGGGAACCGGTTTTAAAGTATAGTGACGTACTATCCAATGGTGCGCAGCCAATAAACCAAGTATTAACCAAATCCAAGCAGGGTAAAGGGTTTCAACAGCTTTTATCTAAGCCCAACTGATCCATAACATGAAAAACAAAAAAGTCCGTTTTTCATCAAAAGTCATGCTGAAAAAAATGGTGGGAACCGGTTTTAAAGTATGGTGACGTACTATCCAATGGTGCGCAGCCAATAAACCAAGTATTAACCAAATCCAAGCGGGGTAAAGGGTTTCAACAGCTTTTATCTAAGCCCAACTGATCCATAACATGAAAAACAAAAAAGTCCGTTTTTCATCAAAAGTCATGCTGAAAAAAATGGTGGGAACCGGTTTTAAAGTATGGTGACGTACTATCCAATGGTGCGCAGCCAATAAACCAAGTATTAACCAAATCCAAGCGGGGTAAAGGGTTTCAACAGCTTTTATCGAAGCCCAACTGATCCATAACATGAAAAACAAAAAAGTCCGTTTTTCATCAAAAGTCATGCTGAAAAAAATGGTGGGAACCGGTTTTAAAGTATGGTGACGTACTATCCAATGGTGCGCAGCCAATAAACCAAGTATTAACCAAATCCAAGCGGGGTAAAGGGTTTCAACAGCTTTTATCTAAGCCCATCTGATCCATAACATGAAAAAC
This sequence comes from Unio pictorum, assembly GCA_030141615.1. Classification (NCBI taxonomy): domain Eukaryota; kingdom Metazoa; phylum Mollusca; class Bivalvia; order Unionida; family Unionidae; genus Unio; species Unio pictorum. The sequence continues at coordinate 2,124,229 of JARLTB010000167.1, read as the reverse complement.
AAAAAAGTCCGTTTTTCATCAAAAGTCATGCTGAAAAAAATGGTGGGAACCGGTTTTAAAGTATGGTGACGTACTATCCAATGGTGCGCAGCCAAAAAACCAAGTATTAACCAAATCCAAGCGGGGTAATGGGTTTCAACAGCTTTTATCTAATCCCAACTGATCCATAACATGAAAAACAAAAAGTCCGTTTTTCATCAAAAGTCATGCTGAAAAAAATGGTGGGAACCGGTTTTAAAGTATGGTGACGTACTATCCAATGGTGCGCAGCCAATAAACCAAGTATTAACCAAATCCAAGCGGGGTAAAGGGTTTCAACAGCTTTTATCTAAGCCCAACTGATCCATAACATGAAAAACAAAAAAGTCCGTTTTTCATCAAAAGTCATGCTGAAAAAAATGGTGGGAACCGGTTTAAAAGTATGGTGACGTACTATCCAATGGTGCGCAGCCAATAAACCAAGTATTAACCAAATCCAAGCGGGGTAAAGGGTTTCAACAGCTTTTATCTAAGCCCAACTGATCCATAACATGAAAAACAAAAAAGTCCGTTTTTCATCAAAAGTCATGCTGAAAAAAAATGGTGGGGAACCGGTTTTAAAGTATGGTGACGTACTATCCAATGGTGCGCAGCCAATAAACCAAGTATTAACCAAATCCAAGCGGGGTAAAGGGTTTCAACAGCTTTTATCTAAGCCCAACTGATCCATAACATGAAAAACAAAAAAGTCCGTTTTTCATCAAAAGTCATGCTGAAAAAAATGGTGGGAACCGGTTTTAAAGTATGGTGACGTACTATCCAATGGTGCGCAGGCCAATAAACCAAGTATTAACCAAATCCAAGCGGGGTAAAGGGTTTCAACAGCTTTTATCTAAGCCCAACTGATCCATAACATGAAAAACAAAAAAGTCCGTTTTTCATCAAAAGTCATACTGAAAAAAATGGTGGGAACCGGTTTTAAAGTATGGTGACGTACTATCCAATGGTGCGCAGCCAATAAACCAAGTATTAACCAAATCCAAGCGGGGTAAAGGGTTTCAACAGCTTTTATCTAAGCCCAACTGATCCATAACATGAAAAACAAAAAAGTCCGTTTTTCATCAAAAGTCATGCTGAAAAAAATGGTGGGAACCGGTTTTAAAGTATGGTGACGTACTATCCAATGGTGCGCAGCCAAAAAAACCAAGTATTAACCAAATCCAAGCGGGGTAAAAGGGTTTCAACAGCTTTTATCTAAGCCCAACTGATCCATAACATGAAAAACAAAAAAGTCCGTTTTTCATCAAAAGTCATGCTGAAAAAAATGGTGGGAACCGGTTTTAAAGTATGGTGACGTACTATCCAATGGTGCGCAGCCAATAAACCAAGTATTAACCAAATCCAAGCGGGGTAAAGGGTTTCAACAGCTTTTATCTAAGCCCAACTGATCCATAACATGAAAAACAAAAAAGTCCGTTTTTCATCAAAAGTCATGCTGAAAAAAATGGTGGGAACCGGTTTTAAAGTATGGTGACGTACTATCCAATGGTGCGCAGCCAATAAACCAAGTATTAACCAAATCCAAGCGGAGTAAAGGGTTTCAACAGCTTTTATCTAAGCCCAACTGATCCATAACATGAAAAACAAAAAAGTCCGTTTTTCATCAAAAGTCATGCTGAAAAAAATGGTGGGAACCGGTTTTAAAGTATGGTGACGTACTATCCAATGGTGCGCAGCCAATAAACCAAGTATTAACCAAATCCAAGCGGGGTAAAGGGTTTCAACAGCTTTTATCTAAGCCCAACTGATCCATAACATGAAAAACAAAAAGTCCGTTTTTCATCAAAAGTCATGCTGAAAAAAATGGTGGGAACCGGTTTTAAAGTATGGTGACGTACTATCCAATGGTGCGCAGCCAATAAACCAAGTATTAGCCAAATCCAAGCGGGGTAAAGGGTTTCAACAGCTTTTATCTAAGCCCAACTGATCCATAACATGAAAAACAAAAAAGTCCGTTTTTCATCAAAAGTCATGCTGAAAAAAAATGGTGGGAACCGGTTTTAAAGTATGGTGACGTACTATCCAATGGTGCGCAGCCAATAAACCAAGTATTAACCAAATCCAAGCGGGGTAAAGGGTTTCAACAGCTTTTATCTAAGCCCAACTGATCCATAACATGAAAAACAAAAAAGTCCGTTTTTCATCAAAAGTCATGCTGAAAAAAATGGTGGGAACCGGTTTTAAAGTATGGTGACGTACTATCCAATGGTGCGCAGCCAATAAACCAAGTATTAACCAAATCCAAGCGGGGTAAAGGGTTTCAACAGCTTTTATCTAAGCCCAACTGATCCATAACATGAAAAACAAAAAAGTCCGTTTTTCATCAAAAGTCATGCTGAAAAAAATGGTGGGAACCGGTTTTAAAGTATGGTGACGTACTATCCAATGGTGCGCAGCCAATAAACCATGTATTAACCAAATCCAAGCGTGGTAAAGGGTTTCAACAGCTTTTATCTAAGCCCAACTGATCCATAACATGAAAAACAAAAAAGTCCGTTTTTCATCAAAAGTCATGCTGAAAAAAATGGTGGGAACCGGTTTTAAAGTATGGTGACGTACTATCCAATGGTGCGCAGCCAATAAACCAAGTATTAACCAAATCCAAGCGGGGTAAAGGGTTTCAACAGCTTTTATCTAAGCCCAACTGATCCATAACATGAAAAACAAAAAAGTCCGTTTTTCATCAAAAGTCATGCTGAAAAAAATGGTGGGAACCGGTTTTAAAGTATGGTGACGTACTATCCAATGGTGCGCAGCCAATAAACCAAGTATTAACCAAATCCAAGCGGGGTAAAGGGTTTCAACAGCTTTTATCTAAGCCCAACTGATCCATAACATGAAAAACAAAAAAGTCCGTTTTTCATCAAAAGTCATGCTGAAAAAAATGGTGGGAACCGGTTTTAAAGTATGGTGACGTACTATCCAATGGTGCGCAGCCAATAAACCAAGTATTAACCAAATCCAAGCGGGGTAAAGGGTTTCAACAGCTTTTATCTAAGCCCAACTGATCCATAACATGAAAAACAAAAAAGTCCGTTTTTCATCAAAAGTCATGCTGAAAAAAATGGTGGGAACCGGTTTTAAAGTATGGTGACGTACTATCCAATGGTGCGCAGCCAATAAACCAAGTATTAACCAAATCCAAGCGGGGTAAAGGGTTTCAACAGCTTTTATCTAAGCCCAACTGATCCATAACATGAAAAACAAAAAAGTCCGTTTTTCATCAAAAGTCATGCTGAAAAAAATGGTGGGAACCGGTTTTAAAGTATGGTGACGTACTATCCAATGGTGCGCAGCCAATAAACCAAGTATTAACCAAATCCAAGCGGGGTAAAGGGTTTCAACAGCTTTTATCTAAGCCCAACTGATCCATAACATGAAAAACAAAAAAGTCCGTTTTTCATCAAAAGTCATGCTGAAAAAAATGGTGGGAACCGGTTTTAAAGTATGGTGACGTACTATCCAATGGTGCGCAGCCAATAAACCAAGTATTAACCAAATCCAAGCGGGGTAAAGGGTTTCAACAGCTTTTATCTAAGCCCAACTGATCCATAACATGAAAAACAAAAAAGTCCGTTTTTCATCAAAAGTCATGCTGAAAAAAATGGTGGGAACCGGTTTTAAAGTATGGTGACGTACTATCCAATGGTGCGCAGCCAATAAACCAAGTATTAACCAAATCCAAGCGGGGTAAAGGGTTTCAACAGCTTTTATCTAAGCCCAACTGATCCATAACATGAAAAACAAAAAAGTCCGTTTTTCATCAAAAGTCATGCTGAAAAAAATGGTGGGAACCGGTTTTAAAGTATGGTGACGTACTATCCAATGGTGCGCAGCCAATAAACCAAGTATTAACCAAATCCAAGCGGGGTAAAGGGTTTCAACAGCTTTTATCTAAGCCCAACTGATCCATAACATGAAAAACAAAAAAGTCCGTTTTTCATCAAAAGTCATGCTGAAAAAAATGGTGGGAACCGGTTTTAAAGTATGGTGACGTACTATCCAATGGTGCGCAGCCAATAAACCAAGTATTAACCAAATCCAAGCGGGGTAAAGGGTTTCAACAGCTTTTATCTAAGCCCAACTGATCCATAACATGAAAAACAAAAAAGTCCGTTTTTCATCAAAAGTCATGCTGAAAAAAATGGTGGGAACCGGTTTTAAAGTATGGTGACGTACTATCCAATGGTGCGCAGCCAATAAACCAAGTATTAACCAAATCCAAGCGGGGTAAAGGGTTTCAACAGCTTTTATCTAAGCCCAACTGATCCATAACATGAAAAACAAAAAAGTCCGTTTTTCATCAAAAGTCATGCTGAAAAAAATGGTGGGAACCGGTTTTAAAGTATGGTGACGTACTATCCAATGGTGCGCAGCCAATAAACCAAGTATTAACCAAAAATCCAAGCGGGGTAAAGGGTTTCAACAGCTTTTATCTAAGCCCAACTGATCCATAACATGAAAAACAAAAAAGTCCGTTTTTCATCAAAAGTCATGCTGAAAAAAATGGTGGGAACCGGTTTTAAAGTATGGTGACGTACTATCCAATGGTGCGCAGCCAATAAACCAAGTATTAACCAAATCCAAGCGGGGTAAAGGGTTTCAACAGCTTTTATCTAAGCCCAACTGATCCATAACATGAAAAACAAAAAAGTCCGTTTTTCATCAAAAGTCATGCTGAAAAAAATGGTGGAACCGGTTTTAAAGTATGGTGACGTACTATCCAATGGTGCGCAGCCAATAAACCATGTATTAACCAAATCCAAGCGGGGTAAAGGGTTTCAACAGCTTTTATCTAAGCCCAACTGATCCATAACATGAAAAACAAAAAAGTCCGTTTTTCATCAAAAGTCATGCTGAAAAAAATGGTGGGAACCGGTTTTAAGGTATGGTGACGTACTATCCAATGGTGCGCAGCCAATAAACCAAGTATTAACCAAATCCAAGCGGGGTAAAGGGTTTCAACAGCTTTTATCAAAGCCCAACTGATCCATAACATGAAAAACAAAAAAGTCCGTTTTTCATCAAAAGTCATGCTGAAAAAAATGGTGGGAACCGGTTTTAAAGTATGGTGACGTACTATCCAATGGTGCGCAGCCAATAAACCAAGTATTAACCAAATCCAAGCGGGGTAAAGGGTTTCAACAGCTTTTATCTAAGCCCAACTGATCCATAACATGAAAAACAAAAAAGTCCGTTTTTCATCAAAAGTCATGCTGAAAAAAATGGTGGGAACCGGTTTTAAAGTATGGTGACGTACTATCCAATAGTGCGCAGCCAATAAACCAAGTATTAACCAAATCCAAGCGGGGTAAAGGGTTTCAACAGCTTTTATCTAAGCCCAACTGATCCATAACATGAAAAACAAAAAAGTCCGTTTTTCATCAAAAGTCATGCTGAAAAAAATGGTGGGAACCGGTTTTAAAGTATGGTGACGTACTATCCAATGGTGCGCAGCCAATAAAACCAAGTATTAACCAAATCCAAGCGGGGTAAAGGGTTTCAACAGCTTTTATCTAAGCCCAACTGATCCATAACATGAAAAACAAAAAAGTCCGTTTTTCATCAAAAGTCATGCTGAATAAAATGGTCTGGAACCGGTTTTAAAGTATGGTGACGTACTATCCAATGGTGCGCAGCCAATAAACCAAGTATTAACCAAATCCAAGCGGGGTAAAGGGTTTCAACAGCTTTTATCTAAGCCCAACTGATCCATAACATGAAAAACAAAAAAGTCCGTTTTTCATCAAAAGTCATGCTGAAAAAAATGGTGGGAACCGGTTTTAAAGTATGGTGACGTACTATCCAATGGTGCGCAGCCAATAAACCAAGTATTAACCAAATCCAAGCGGGGTAAAGGGTTTCAACAGCTTTTATCTAAGCCCAACTGATCCATAACATGAAAAACAAAAAAGTCCGTTTTTCATCAAAAGTCATGCTGAAAAAAATGGTGGGAACCGGTTTTAAAGTATGGTGACGTACTATCCAATGGTGCGCAGCCAATAAACCAAGTATTAACCAAATCCAAGCGGGGTAAAGGGTTTCAACAGCTTTTATCTAAGCCCAACTGATCCATAACATGAAAAACAAAAAAGTCCGTTTTTTCATCAAAAGTCATGCTGAAAAAAATGGTGGGAACCGGTTTTAAAGTATGGTGACGTACTATCCAATGGTGCGCAGCCAATAAACCAAGTATTAACCAAATCCAAGCGGGGTAAAGGGTTTCAACAGCTTTTATCTAAGCCCAACTGATCCATAACATGAAAAACAAAAAAGTCCGTTTTTTCATCAAAAGTCATGCTGAAAAAAATGGTGGGAACCGGTTTTAAAGTATGGTGACGTACTATCCAATGGTGCGCAGCCATAAACCAAGTATTAACCAAATCCAAGCGGGGTAAAGGGTTTCAACAGCTTTTATCTAATCCCAACTGATCCATAACATGAAAAACAAAAAAGTCCGTTTTTCATCAAAAGTCATGCTGAAAAAAATGGTGGGAACCGGTTTTAAAGTATGGTGACGTACTATCCAATGGTGCGCAGCCAATAAACCAAGTATTAACCAAATCCAAGCGGGGTAAAGGGGTTTCAACAGCTTTTATCTAAGCCCAACTGATCCATAACATGAAAAACAAAAAAGTCCGTTTTTCATCAAAAGTCATGCTGAAAAAAAATGGTGGGAACAAGTTTTAAAGTATGGTGACGTACTATCCAATGGTGCGCAGCCAATAAACCAAGTATTAACCAAATCCAAGCGGGGTAAAGGGTTTCAACAGCTTTTATCTAAGCCCAACTGATCCATAACATGAAAAACAAAAAAGTCCGTTTTTCATCAAAAGTCATGCTGAAAAAAATGGTGGGAACCGGTTTTAAAGTATGGTGACGTACTATCCAATGGTGCGCAGCCAATAAATCAAGTATTAACCAAATCCAAGCGGGGGTAAAGGGTTTCAACAGCTTTTATCTAAGCCCAACTGATCCATAACATGAAAAACTAAAAAGTCTGTTTTTCATCAAAAGTCATGCTGAAAAAAATGGTGGGAACCGGTTTTAAAGTATGGTGACGTACTATCCAATGGTGCGCAGCCAATAAACCAAGTATTAACCAAATCCAAGCGGGGTAAAGGGTTTCAACAGCTTTTATCTAAGCCCAACTGATCCATAACATGAAAAACAAAAAAGTCCGTTTTTCATCAAAAGTCATGCTGAAAAAAATGGTGGGAACCGGTTTTAAAGTATGGTGACGTACTATCCAATGGTGCGCAGCCAATAAACCAAGTATTAACCAAATCCAAGCGGGGTAAAGGGTTTCAACAGCTTTTATCTAAGCCCAACTGATCCATAACATGAAAAACAAAAAAGTCCGTTTTTCATCAAAAGTCATGCTGAAAAAAATGGTGGGAACCGGTTTTAAAGTATGGTGACGTACTATCCAATGGTGCGCAGCCAATAAACCAAGTATTAACCAAATCCAAGCGGGGTAAAGGGTTTCAACAGCTTTTATCTAAGCCCAACTGATCCATAACATGAAAAACAAAAAAGTCCGTTTTTCATCAAAAGTCATGCTGAAAAAAATGGTGGGAACCGGTTTTAAAGTATGGTGACGTACTATCCAATGGTGCGCAGCCAATAAACCAAGTATTAACCAAATCCAAGCGGGGTAAAGGGTTTTCAACAGCTTTTATCTAAGGCCAACTGATCCATAACATGAAAAACAAAAAAGTCCGTTTTTCATCAAAAGTCATGCTGAAAAAAATGGTGGGAACCGGTTTTAAAGTATGGTGACGTACTATCCAATGGTGCGCAGCCAATAAACCAAGTATTAACCAAATCCAAGCGGGGTTAAGGGTTTCAACAGCTTTTATCTAAGCCCAACTGATCCATAACATTAAAAACAAAAAAGTCCGTTTTTCATCAAAAGTCATGCTGAAAAAAATGGTGGGAACCGGTTTTAAAGTATGGTGACGTACTATCCAATGGTGCGCAGCCAATAAACCAAGTATTAACCAAATCCAAGCGGGGTAAAGGGTTTCAACAGCTTTTATCTAAGCCCAACTGATCCATAACATGAAAAACAAAAAAGTCCGTTTTTCATCAAAAGTCATGCTGAAAAAAATGGTGGGAACCGGTTTTAAAGTATGGTGACGTACTATCCAATGGTGCGCAGCCAATAAACCAAGTATTAACCAAATCCAAGCGGGGTAAAGGGTTTCAACAGCTTTTATCTAAGCCCAACTGATCCATAACATGAAAAACAAAAAAGTCCGTTTTTCATCAAAAGTCATGCTGAAAAAAATGGTGGGAACCGGTTTTAAAGTATGGTGACGTACTATCCAATGGTGCGCAGCCAATAAACCAAGTATTAACCAAATCCAAGCGGGGTAAAGGGTTTCAACAGCTTTTATCTAAGCCCAACTGATCCATAACATGAAAAACAAAAAAGTCCGTTTTTCATCAAAAGTCATGCTGAAAAAAATGGTGGGAACCGGTTTTAAAGTATGGTGACGTACTATCCAATGGTGCGCAGCCAATAAACCAAGTATTAACCAAATCCAAGCGGGATAAAGGGTTTCAACAGCTTTTATCTAAGCCCAACTGATCCATAACATGAAAAACAAAAAAGTCCGTTTTTCATCAAAAGTCATGCTGAAAAAAATGGTGGGAACCGGTTTTAAAGTATGGTGACGTACTATCCAATGGTGCGCAGCCAATAAACCAAGTATTAACCAAATCCAAGCGGGGTAAAGGGTTTCAACAGCTTTTATCTAAGCCCAACTGATCCATAACATGAAAAACAAAAAAGTCCGTTTTTCATCAAAAGTCATGCTGAAAAAAATGGTGGGAACCGGTTTTAAAGTATGGTGACGTACTATCCAATGGTGCGCAGCCAATAAACCAAGTATTAACCAAATCCAAGCGGGGGTAAAGGGTTTCAACAGCTTTTATCTAAGCCCAACTGATCCATAACATGAAAAACAGAAAAGTCCGTTTTTCATCAAAAGTCATGCTGAAAAAAATGGTGGGAACCGGTTTTAAAGTATGGTGACGTACTATCCAATGGTGCGCAGCCAATAAACCAAGTATTAACCAAATCCAAGCGGGGTAAAGGGTTTCAACAGCTTTTATCTAAGCCCAACTGATCCATAACATGAAAAAACAAAAAAGTCCGTTTTTCATCAAAAGTCATGCTGAAAAAAATGGTGGGAACCGGTTTTAAAGTATGGTGACGTACTATCCAATGGTGCGCAGCCAATAAACCAAGTATTAACCAAATCCAAGCGGGGTAAAGGGTTTCAACAGCTTTTATCTAAGCCCAACTGATCCATAACATGAAAAACAAAAAAGTCCGTTTTTCATCAAAAGTCACCTTGAAAAAAATGGTGGGAACCGGTTTTAAAGTATGGTGACGTACTATCCAATGGTGCGCAGCCAATAAACCAAGTATTAACCAAATCCAAGCGGGGTAAAGGGTTTCAACAGCTTTTATCTAAGCCCAACTGATCCATAACATGAAAAAACAAAAAAGTCCGTTTTTCATCAAAAGTCATGCTGAAAAAAAATGGTGGGAACCGGTTTTAAAGTATGGTGACGTACTATCCAATGGTGCGCAGCCAATAAACCAAGTATTAACCAAATCCAAGCGGGGTAAAGGGTTTCAACAGCTTTTATATAATTCCCAACTGATCCATAACATGAAAAACAAAAAAGTCCGTTTTTCATCAAAAGTCATGCTGAAAAAAATAGTGGGAACCGGTTTTAAAGTATGGTGACGTACTATCCAATGGTGCGCAGCCAATAAACCAAGTATTAACCAAATCCAAGCGGGGTAAAGGGTTTCAACAGCTTTTATCTAAGCCCAACTGATCCATAACATGAAAAACAAAAAAGTCCGTTTTTCATCAAAAGTCATGCTGAAAAAAATGGTGGGGAACCGGTTTTAAAGTATGGTGACGTACTATCCAATGGTGCGCAGCCAATAAACCAAGTATTAACCAAATCCAAGCGGGGTAAAGGGTTTCAACAGCTTTTATCTAAGCCCAACTGATCCATAACATGAAAAACAAAAAAGTCCGTTTTTCATCAAAAGTCATGCCTGAAAAAAATGGTGGGAACCGGTTTTAAAGTATGGTGACGTTCTATCCAATGGTGCGCAGCCAATAAACCAAGTATTAACCAAATCCAAGCGGGGTAAAGGGTTTCAACAGCTTTTATCTAAGCCCAACTGATCCATAACATGAAAAACAAAAAAGTCCGTTTTTCATCAAAAGTCATGCTGAAAAAAATGGTGGGAACCGGTTTTAAAGTATGGTGACGTACTATCCAATGGTGCGCAGCCAATAAATCAAGTATTAACCAAATCCAAGCGGGGTTAAGGGTTTCAACAGCTTTTATCTAAGCCCAACTGATCCATAACATGAAAAACAAAAAAGTCCGTTTTTTCATCAAAAGTCATGCTGAAAAAAATGGTGGGAACCGGTTTTAAAGTATGGTGACGTACTATCCAATGGTGCGCAGCCAATAAACCAAGTATTAACCAAATCCAAGCGGGGTAAAGGGTTTCAACAGCTTTTATCTAAGCCCAACTGATCCATAACATGAAAAACAAAAAAGTCCGTTTTTCATCAAAAGTCATGCTGAAAAAAATGGTGGGAACCGGTTTTAAAGTATGGTGACGTACTATCCAATGGTGCGCAGCCAATAAACCAAGTATTAACCAATCCAAGCGGGGTAAAGGGTTTCAACAGCTTTTATCTAAGCCCAACTGATCCATAACATGAAAAACAAAAAAGTCCGTTTTTCATCAAAAGTCATGCTGAAAAAAATGGTGGGAACCGGTTTTAAAGTATGGTGACGTACTCTATCCAATGGTGCGCAGCCAATAAATCAAGTATTAACCAAATCCAAGCGGGGTAAAGGGTTTCAACATCTTTTATCTAAGCCCAACTGATCCATAACATGAAAAACAAAAAAGTCCGTTTTTCATCAAAAGTCATGCTGAAAAAAATGGTGGGAACCGGTTTTTAAAGTATGGTGACGTACTATCCAATGGTGCGCAGCCAATAAACCAAGTATTAACCAAATCCAAGCGGGGTAAAGGGTTTCAACAGCTTTTATCTAAGCCCAACTGATCCATAACATGAAAAACAAAAAAGTCCGTTTTTCATCAAAAGTCATGCTGAAAAAAATGGTGGGAACCGGTTTTAAAGTATGGTGACGTACTATCCAATGGTGCGCAGCCAATAAACCAAGTATTAACCAAATCCAAGCGGGGGTAAAGGGTTTCAACAGCTTTTATCTAAGCCCAACTGATCCATAACATGAAAAACAAAAAAGTCCGTTTTTCATCAAAAGTCATGCTGAAAAAAATGGTGTGAACCGGTTTTAAAGTATGGTGACGTACTATCCAATGGTGCGCAGCCAATAAACCAAGTATTAACCGAATCCAAGCGGGGTAAAGGGTTTCAACAGCTTTTATCTAAGCCCAACTGATCCATAACATGAAAAACAAAAAAGTCCGTTTTTCATCAAAAGTCATGCTGAAAAAAATGGTGGGAACCGGTTTTAAAGTATGGTGACGTACTATCCAATGGTGCGCAGCCAATAAACCAAGTATTAACCAAATCCAAGCGGGGTAAAGGGTTTCAACAGCTTTTATCTAAGCCCAACTGATCCATAACATGAAAAACAAAAAAGTCCGTTTTTCATCAAAAGTCATGCTGAAAAAAATGGTGGGAACCGGTTTTAAAGTATGGTGACGTACTATCCAATGGTGCGCAGCCAATAAACCAAGTATTAACCAAATCCAAGCGGGGTAAAGGGTTTCAACAGCTTTTATCTAAGCCCAACTGATCCATAACATGAAAAACAAAAAAGTCCGTTTTTCATCAAAAGTCATGCTGAAAAAAATGGTGGGAACCGGTTTTAAAGTATGGTGACGTACTATCCAATGGTGCGCAGCCAATAAACCAAGTATTAACCAAATCCAAGCGGGGTAAAGGGTTTCAACAGCTTTTATCTAAGCCCAACTGATCCATAACATGAAAAACAAAAAAGTCCGTTTTTCATCAAAAGTCATGCTGAAAAAAATGGTGGGAACCGGTTTTAAAGTATGGTGACGTACTATCCAATGGTGCGCAGCCAATAAACCAAGTATTAACCAAATCCAATCGGGGTAAAGGGTTTCAACAGCTTTTATCTAAGCCCAACTGATCCATAACATGAAAAACAAAAAAGTCCGTTTTTCATCAAAAGTCATGCTGAAAAAAATGGTGGGAACCGGTTTTAAAGTATGGTGACGTACTATCCAATGGTGCGCAGCCAATAAACCAAGTATTAACCAAATCCAAGCGGGGTAAAGGGTTTCAACAGCTTTTATCTAAGCCCAACTGATCCATAACATGAAAAACAAAAAAGTCCGTTTTTCATCAAAAGTCATGCTGAAAAAAATGGTGGGAACCGGTTTTAAAGTATGGTGACGTACTATCCAATGGTGCGCAGCCAATAAACCAAGTATTAACCAAATCCAAGCGGGGTAAAGGGTTTCAACAGCTTTTATCTAAGCCCAACTGATCCATAACATGAAAAACAAAAAAGTCCGTTTTTCATCAAAAGTCATGCTGAAAAAAATGGTGGGAACCGGTTTTAAAGTATGGTGACGTACTATCCAATGGTGCGCAGCCAATAAACCAAGTATTAACCAAATCCAAGCGGGGTAAAGGGTTTCAACAGCTTTTATCTAAGCCCAACTGATCCATAACATGAAAAGCAGCAGAGAGTCTTTGGGGTTTTTTTTTTCTCATCACCCGTCGACCCCATTTTACAATTTTTACCCCTCATTCATGATTCCGAGACTTAACAAAACATCGATAACCCGTATTTTGCCACCCCCACTTAGTGATTTTTGCTTTATTCGTATTGTAAATTCATGTGGGATATATTTGATCAAGTCCGATCCGATATCGTGTCCGCGGATCATGTAACGCTATTGTGACAAATCCATGAGGGGTTTTCTGAGCATTACTGAAAAAGTTTTTAAATTGATTAAAATCCATATCAGAGCACCATGTTTGCCAAATATTTCTTAGTGTATGTGTATCCACACCATTAAACACACTTAGCAGGTTACAATTATCGCGAATTACTTTAGGAATTTGAGTATATCGCTGAGTTACATAAATAACATCAGCATTTTTATGGCGTCCACGTGAGAAAATTCTTGCAGGATTTTTTTGTTTATCAAGCATAACATCATCATATACCACAAGATTATTTACTTCTCCATCTAAATCCTCTACAGATGGAGCTTCATCAATATCAGTTATTATATTAACTACATCTTCTCCAGCAATTTCAGATGCTGTTTCATTATATTCTTTTAGTATATTATAACAATGTTGATCATCTACACTTGGTGCAACTAAATACAACTTATCCCATTTTAAATGTTTCATTATCATCGACAATAATAGCTGAGTTTTTCCACTTCCAGATGGTCCAATAATAATCATTCTAATAGAATCTGGTAGCATCTTATGATGTTTTACAGGTTGTTTTTTCTTTATAGCGCTAAAATCAATTACTTCCATTTATTAATATGCGTTTATTTACTATAAAAGTTATGGATTTATATTGTGTGAAATGTAAGAAACGTACACCAACAATCAACGAAACAACAGTTACAACCAAAAATAATAGACTAGCTGCTTCAGGTAACTGTAAAATTTGTGGCATAAAAAATTTTAGATTTATAAAAAAAAAACAGGTAGAGATATCGCCAACCGTTTAAGTAATCTTCCGGGACTTCCTTGGGTTAAGTATCCAGGTGAAAAACATATTCCAGGATATAGTTATTGTGGACCAGGAACTCGATTAGATATCAGACTCAATGAAGATGATCAACCAAATCCAGGTGAAGAACCAATCAACGCCATTGATGAAGCTTGCCGTGTTCATGATATTGCCTACCGCAGTGATGATCTTCAGCAACGTCATCTCGCAGATATAAAATTAATTCACGCGATAAATGCAATTCCAGATAAAAAATTAAAAGAGAGGTTAGCTTCAGCATTAATAAAAACTGCTATGAAAGGTAAAATAATGTTTGGTGCTAGTATTTAAAAGTATTTAAAAACATTAATGTTTTATACATGGAATCTATTTATTACTCACCTACTGGCTACTGGAAAGGTTACGCAGCAATTAAAAAACTAGCCACCGCTGCATCAGTGAAATATAAAACCGCGAAAGATTGGTTATCCAAACAGGCGTTATGGCAAATTTATCTACCAGCGCTTAAACGAATTAATTATTCTCATTTTGATGTTTTTGTACCAAATGAAGTTCATCAAGCCGATATACTATTTCTGCCGCATGACAACGGTTACAAATACGCGTTAACCGTAGTTGATATTGCGAGTCGATATAAACAAGCAATACCTTTAAAAACAAAGTCGTCAAAAGAAGTTTCTGATGCATTTGAAAAGATTTATCGTAAAGGTCCACTAAAATGGCCAAATCTATTACAAGTTGATCCGGGTAAGGAATTTCAAGGTGCTGTTACATCTACGATGAAAGCTCATAATGTCACCATCAGACGAGGACATACTGCAATACACCGCGATCAGGCAATTGTAGAGCGATTTAATAGAACTCTCGCTGAGCGATTATTTGGATATCAATACGCAAAAGAGTTTACTCAAGAAACTCGCTCTCGTGAATGGGTTTCAAGGTTGCCAAAAGTAGTATCTGTGTTAAATAACGAAATAACTAGAATGATTGGTATCAAACCTAACATCGCAATAAAAAAAAAGTATGTATCTAGAATTGTAAACAATTCCACAAATAATTCCAATTTTCAACCAATTCTTAGTGACGTTACTGTAAGATATTTATACGAGCCAGGTGAACTTGAAGGTGGTGGCGCAAGAGCCACTGATCCTATTTGGAGTATTACTACACATAAAATATCATCAGCAACGCGATCTTCTTCTAGACCAGCAATTTATAGATTAGATTCATCCGCACCTCAGCGAGGATTTACACGTGAACAACTACAAGTTATTCCTGATGATACTCAATTACCACCGCGAAAAATTAGTTAGAATGACGTATATTACACGCGAGACAAGTTAATCTTACATTTCCGTTAATATGCCCTAAATTATTATCAATTCTATCAACGGTAAATTGGCGACAATCTCCAGGATGAAATCTCCAGCGCATTAAACAGTTGCAAATAGCGCAGTGATTATCTTGTTGCTTTTTCAGTGATAAAATTAATTCAGAATCAATATTAAAATTTCTATTTTTTTCCTTATCTTGTTGTCGATATCCAGATAATTTTTTCTTAACTATGTAAATATCAACATCAGAGCTGTTCGCGTTATCTTCGATGATAACTCTTCTCAATTGATTTATTCGTCTAGCTCTAGATACCGCTAAATAAACTAAATTTGACCATTCGATACGATTATCTACGATCCAAATAGTTGTATCTGTGATTGTTAATCCTTGTGATGAGTGTATTGTAGCCGCGTATCCTAGTAACCAGGAAGAATCTTTAGCATTTAATGCATCATTAACAACATCAATATCTACATATACAACTTCATTTACCACTAAATTTTCAACTCTAGAGTTTTTATCTGGAATATTAACATCAATATTTTGTTTTCGTGTATCAGATGGTTTATAACATAGTGGTACTTTTTCCTCAGGAAATTTTTCTTTATGTATCTCAAATAATCGTCGCTGAATATCATCACGAGTTATTTTTCTACTTGCAAATACTATATCAGATGGTTTCCAAATTCTCCAAAATTCTTCCTCTGGAGTTTCTGGAATAACTTCTCTAAAAATTCTACATTGTTCACTATCAGGCTGCCGGCGGATTCTAGATTTTAAATCTTTTAGTTCTTCATCTAATGATCTATAATCTTCTGTAACCTCTTCATAATAGTCAACATTTTCTTTTAACCACTCATGAGGTGATTCTCCAAAAAGTAGTGGTGGTTGACCGTCATCACCGCACATGATGACTTTAGTGTTTTTTGTACGTAACCAATCTAGAAATTGTTTTAATGTTTCTAACTGCATTGTACACACTTCATCAATAAGGAGAATAGACGGTGGATATTTATTCCCCATTCTTTCTGGAGTCCACACACCGCCATTATATTTAAAAAAGCTGTGATAAGTATCAGCAGGAATTCCACGTTCCATTATATCTTTCTTTAGTTTATTAGTTGGAGTTAACGCTATTATATTAGAATTTTTATATAATTTTATAACTCTTTCAGTCTTTCCAGAACCTCCGCAGCCATTTAAATAAATTGTCTTATGTCTTGTTATTGGTTCATATACTGATGGTATATTGGAAAATTCTGTTGATATATTTTCCACAATCTTTCCACGATAACTATCAAATATCTTAACATCTGCGTGTTGATTATAATCATGTAATTTTTCGTTTTTAATTCTCCAAGTTCCCCAGTCACCAGTTTTACTTAAATACGGTGTAACAGCATCAATATGTTTCTTATAAAAGTACATAGAATCCGTGGCAACTCTTACTGCGATATCTGGAAATCTATTTATCATCGAAAATAAATTAATAGTTGTATATGCTAACATTGAAGATCTTAAATGTGTATATTGGAGATTTTCCCCGTCTTTATAGGTTATAACAGTACCATATTCTTTACCATTTGATAAAAATACTTTTCTTTTTGTTTCAAATCTATTATTATCAGTAACATGTTTCATAAGAATTTGGTCCTCAACTGGATCAATTACTAATCTAGAAGAGCATCTAGCGTTAGAATTTCCTCCTCCTTGAGTAAACTTTCCTATGATTTTTCGTCCTAAATCCTTTGCAAATTTTTCTCTATTACGATATATTTGTTCAGCCATCTTAATAATTTGTTCTTCGTTATATTCCGGAAATTTCTCTTTTACTTTTTTAATCTCTCTATCTAAATCTGGCGTTGGTAACCAAACATCTTTTTGAGAGTAATAACTTATTATTGCCTCGCCAACTATCAACATAGTCAACATACCGCTATCTAACATGTATCTTAACAATACTATTGGCATCCACATTTTCTCAGACATATGTTTACCAAGCCATAAATAACTACAAGGATGTAATCCATCGCGAAGTTGAAACGCAATAACTTTAGTAAATCCAGTTAAATCAAAATCTGGTAAATTTCCATTAATCGAAACTCTTGTCATCTCATGTGTTGGATGTCCGAAACGTTTGAAATATTCTGCGCATTCTCCCATCCCTAAAAACCCTCCAGGATAACTAGCATTCATATCAGCAGAGATTAAATCATTAGTTTTATATTTGGTATTCCATAAACCGCCATGTCCATACTCAATACAACTTAATTTTACATCATTAAGAAACATTTTCGGAGTTTTCTTCCAAGAATTCTTTTTTCTGGCGTAGTGAGCAGTTACTGATGATACTGTAAAAGAATTACATAATACATTTTCATCAAAGTTTTCTACAAAAGTTTTTGTAACATTTCTCATACGATTATTTAATTCTTCGGTGCGATATAATTCTCCGCTAGTTTTCACAAATTGATCATAATCCATTCCTTCCTCATTATCACTTCTAAATAACCAAACTCCTGTTGGGTCGGAAACGTTAGCGTTTCTATTATGAGTCTCTGCAATAAAATCAAATATATTTCCAGAAAACTCTTGAGGGATATATTTTATATTTTTTACTGGTGGAAATTCAGTTATCTCAGAATTCCAAGCATGCCCATTATGATCAATAATTTCGATAGGATGTGATCTATTTTTTATATATTTACAATTTTGTAATATTTCTCCAGTTAACGATTTTACAATAATAGGATACTGTAAAGATTTTTGTAATTCAGCAACATCACCGATTTTAGCGCCGCCATTTTCCATCATTCGTTTTCCCCAAGATGTTATTTTTTCCTCTCTTTGTTTAGTTAATCCGTTTCCTCGTAAAGTATTTTTAAAATGTTCCATAACTCTATCCGCCACGCAATTAATAGTTGATGTTCTCATCGGATACATTCTATCGTGATCAATATCTCTATCAATTTTATAAAGCGCATATATTACAACACTCATAGGATAATCTCTTACATAATATAACCTATCAATTCCAACTAACGCTCCAGGATCCATATCATGACTGAAAATTGCATCTCTACCACTTTTCTTTATTTTTATATTATGATAATCATCTTGAATAATCCATCTAGGTATTTCACTTTTATCATCCCACCTTATAAATTTTCTTCTTGAATAATAGGTGTATCTAGCATCTACCACTGATAATATATTTACTGCACGACCTTCATCTATTGTTGCATCTATAGTAATATCATCTTTTTTTATTCTATAAGAAATAAATACGTGTGTAGCTCCATCTCGCTTAAGCTCCTTCTTTGCACGTTTTATCAATTTTCTAATTTTTTTATCTAATTTTTTTATAGATAGTCCAGATCTTGAATCGAGTGAAAAATAATTTTTACTCATTATATTAAAGCAAATATCTAATTCAAAAAAATAATTAAAACAATTGTTTAAAATTTAATTAAATATATGCGTAGTTATATAATGTATAATTGTAAGTGGTTGCTAATCGGTTCGACAGATACATGTAATAAAAAATCGAAAAAGGAATATTGCGGACAACATCAAGTATTAATTAGACGTGGTAGTACAGGACCTAAACCTTGTATAGTGTGTGGTGTAGGGGTCCGCGGTAAAACGGAATTATGTCTGGAACACGGCGGAAAAAAATATAGAGAACTAAAGCGGTACTATGATGTCTACACTCATGTTAATCACAGAACCCCAGTTATCCAGACCCCGGAAGACTATATAAACAAACCAAAATGAAATAACATTTAGACAAATAAATTCTATATAGAATAAATGACGAACGAATACCGCACGCATCCGATTTACGTTAACTATGAAGCATCCCGAGATGGAACGATTAGAAATAGACGAACAAGAAAACAAATAGGCATTGTTGATAATAGAGGTTATTTACGTATTACTATAAATCTTCAAGGGGAAAAAAAAAAGAATTATGCTGTTCATAGATTTATCGTTGAAACTTTTATTGGAGAGATTCCGGCCGGATACGTAGTAGATCATATTGATCGAAATAAATTAAATAACCGAGTTGATAACTTAAGAATTGTAACACCACGAGAAAATAATCTTAATACGACTTATAATCGTAAATTCCTCAAACCTATGCCAGTTACTGCCTTTTACGGTAATGAGATTACAGATTTTCCATCTATTAGTTCTGCCGCCAAGTTTTTTAATATTGATTCTGCATCTGTAAGACGAGCAGCTGATTATATAGTTTCATCAACATACTCTGATAAATATGATTGTAAAGTCTCATTTTGTTGGGCTTAAAAAAATAAATATTAAAATATAAATAATGAAAATCTGAAAGATTAAAAATTCGTAGAATTTTCACATACAGCTGTTATCAAATTGCTCAGCAAACTGAGCTATATTTTTTTCCTCCTCAAATACTTCTCCAACGGATTTCAAAAACGGGTGGAGGAGTTTACTGAGTTCAACAAGTTCATCTAACACATTATCATTACCAAATTTTTTAAGATAGTAAATTATTATATTACGTTGCCGTATCAACGTCTTTACTACACGATACTCCGATCGATATGTTGGATAATCCTTAACACGTGCAGATTCAATTTTACGGAATTCATCTACAAGGTAATCAGCGTTGAAATGTTGTATTTTTTTTGGTGCTACTATTGCAGTGATTTCCGGGATTTCGTGTATGCGGTTAAGTTGCGTTACGATTTCGTCGACGATTGTTTGATTCATTATATATATATAAAATTAAAATTAATTTCTAAATTAAAATTAATTTCTAAATTAAAAAAAATTCATTTTAGGTGAAAAAGTATACGAGAATTAACATTAAAATTCGACCACTTGACAGTACAAATCTCAAAGAGATTTTTACGGTTTCTAGTGAGTATAATCTATCTAAAATCATCAAAAAATGTGAAAAATGTAAAAAAATTAGTGAAAAATATGAAAAAATCATGAAAAAATGAGTTCAAAAATTAAAAATTTAATTTTTAGGTGGAAAAGTCTATGGGAAATTAACATTAAAAATCGACTACTTAACCCTACGACTTTTAGTCAAAATCAGTCAAAAATCAGTATAAAACAGTCAAAAATCAGTCAAAATCGGTCAAAAATCAGTCAAAATCAGATTTAAAATTCTTCGAATTTTTATTTATTTATAAAAATTTATTTATAAAAATTTTCAATTTCAAAATTGGAAATGCTTGTATTTCTAAGAATTTTATGACATTGCATGCAACGTGAGTTGTAGTTCTTCTCCGCGAAGATCTAACAACGAAAAATCTTGATCAACAACTCTAAAAAACATCTTTGTGGTCTGCTGGTTAATTGTTTGTAGATAGGTTGGTGGAGATGGATCCTTCACAATTAAGCTACCCGGAGAAACATTCGGTGAAAAGCTATATAAAATATATCCCTGTGTTACATTATCAGATTGTTTAGTATTAACAGTGTAACTTCCTGTTATCGAGTCACAAATAACATGGACGGTCGTTACTGCCGATATATTAACATTATTCGGGGATTTATGTTTATGTTTGTTTCTCGGTGAATTATTATACGTAAGTAATTCCCGTACTGGAATAAATTTAAACCATAATGCATGAATTTGTGGAAAATACTCGTCCATGATTTTTCGTTGCATACTCATTAATTCAGGAACACACCAACCAGGAAATTTATAACTTTGTACTGTGCTTTCAGTACGCGCGGTTAACTCTAAAAACTCTTTTTTATGATTAGCGATTGATATATCTAATAACGTTTGATTGAGAAAATTCATATCTGCAATTATTTGATTAAGAACTCTATTATTACGCACAATTGTATCTCTAGAAACACCGGTATTTTTAACTACATCACTAAATTCATGTGCTGTACTAATTATAGCTCTAAAAGATTCTTGTTGTTGTTGACATCGTTGAATAAACCTCTCTCTCATAGCATTAAAAATCTTAGGTAGTGAGTTCCATGTTATTGAAAACGCCCATGGCGGGTTCCATTGTAGCTCACCCCACCATGATATCGGACCATCCCTACTATACTCAGACATTGCTGGAGTTAGTATACGAGAATTTTTTGGCATCTGTGGGATTGATAGCGCGTACACATTATTATTGTCATTATAATTAAATTCAGGATGTTGTCGAGAATTAACTGTGGACGGGGATATTGTCAATTTATCGATAAAATCAGATAATACTGGTTCAGGTAATCTATGATGTGTTACAGGAAGATTATCAAGCCATCGTCGGTGAATCGTTAAAAATGATTCTGAGATAGTATCACTCAATTTTTTTTGTTGTGCTGGTACATTATATCCGGGATATTTAAAATTAGGGATGTCTTCAATAAAATTCGGGGAATTTTTAGTGTTATATGTTGTCGCGAATTTTTGTTTAGCTTCTTGAGTAAGCGCTAAGACTGTATCAATTGCGTGCTGGTTATTATCGATTGCATCCGCGTTTATCTGATTGAGTATTTCAACAAATTTGGTGACAGCCTTATAATTTATGGGTGTTGCACCGATCGCAGATATATATAAATCTATAAACCGATCAAAATCAGAATTTATTAACGCAAGATTTGCAGAGATATCAGGAATACCAGCATCACCTATTACCATTCCACGTCGTGTGTACGTAAATTTAGAAACACTTAAGTATCCAGAGGTACTGGCGTCTTCATAAATATTATCAATATCACTATAATATAATCCGTGATCACTACTACGTTCAGACGTAAAATCAGATTTTTTTGGTTCAGGTTGTATTGATGCTGGATCAATTGTATCTAAGTAAGATTCTGGATATCCTAATAATCTCCTAATACTACTATTCCAAATATCTACCGCGTAATCAGGTGAATTTATTTCGATGATCGAACTCAATGAAGATTCTTTAGCCTTAATTTCAATCGGATATTTATCGTCAATATCAATAAGAGGGGTATCTTTACCCTCTATTAAATTTGGTCCAGTTATATGTTCAATCTCCTCTATTATTACCTCACTGATATCCTCAATATCATACGCACCTGTAGGTATGTGAATTGTGTGCCATTTGGTTGTATCAGCGATAGATCCATCCGGATTTTGTTTATAGTTAGCTGAAAATGTAAAACTATTATTAGGGGGTTTACCTTTATATGGCTCTGACCTCACATTCGGCCAGCTGTAGTAACACCCTAAATGAACTAGTGCAATCTCAGATATTTTTAATGGAGGATTAAATTCAAAAGTGAATTCTGGGGTGTTGGTGGTAATGTTTATCGGTAATGTTTTCAGTGGGGTTGTATTATTCGCGATCTCATTAAGAAATACTTGCGTTTCTTGAGACATTATTCAAAATACTTTGTATTTTTCAAATTAGAAATACTTGCATTTCAAAATCTCTTTGAGATTTTTCAATCTGTATCATATTTTACATCTTCTGAATAAGTTTTAATAGTATAATTACCTTCTGTCAGGAATAATACAGAGTCCTCCGAATCAGAATTCGAAGAATTCGGAGGAGAATCAAACCAACCTAATACACTTCTAATACTACTCTGGTAGATATCAACCACAAGTTCTGGAGCTATTATAAATATGTTTCTATAAGATAAAATAATTTTTGGTATAAAATCTTTCAGACTTCCACTTACATTTTCATTCATAACTATAAACATATTATTATTTAGTTGTTTATTAATTTCTTTCATCGTATATTCACCTGGTGATATTCCAACAGCATACCACTCAATTGGAGATTTCCAAGAAAAAACAATTGAATTATTTTCCCGGGTTATTTGATATTTTTTGACTGAGGTCATTATGTATATTGTCAGTATTTAATTTCTTCATCGCGGAATTATAACGCTCAGTAATATGTGAAAATTCATTCTCAGTTATCTCATTATCGCTTATTGCTTTAGAAAGTAAAGCTGTTATTTCCGTGTATGTCGCCGTTGCTGTATTAAGTTTTAATGTATAATCGCGTAATTTTTGTGAAGAACAAGATGAGATTTTATTTGAAACTCCTGTAAAGATACCTGTAAGAGCTGTTACCGCAGAAATAACGATAGGAATTACAACCGGAGCTGTCATAGTGACTGAAGATAATACTATTCCGGTGCCTACAATAACCCCTGACACTGTGTAAACAGTTATATCTATTGCTGAGATTCTTCGCTGATATTTTTTCTTTTTGACGGTATAAATGTTTATAAGATCCTGCAATTGTTGTTGATATTTCGATACAGTATCATAACGATACTGGGATGGTGAAACGTTAAGAGGGTTTAGTGACATTTATTTGAAAATGTTGGTATTTCTATAAATCGGAAATCTTAAGATTTTTAAAGATTTTTAAAAATTTTTACTCTGATAAGAATTCTACAATCCACCGTACTTGTGTTCTAATTACATTGGGATCAACGGGATTTATATAACAATAATAATCACCCATCGGACTTAAATACACCAATAATATATTACCCCCTGATAGAAAAATATCTCCGCCTCCTACAAAATTAAATTGATACTTGGAAAGTAATGTAATTCGATATAAACCCGTTATATCAATTGTAAAATTTATAACTTCATTATCACCATCATTAATATATTCAAATTCTCCTTTAGCAACAATATAAGTAAGATTTTTAATTTGATCTGCTGTGTGAAGAATTTTTATTTTATCGAGTCTGGGAGTTATTTTTGGAAAATCTTCTTTGACCGCATCAGTGATTGTTTTAAGATCACTGATAACTCTAGCGTTATCTTCAATCGATTTTTTATTGATCGCGATTAAATCTGAAATTGATTTAGTATCACGGATAACACCTAACCGGGAATTAATCGCAGTTATATCGTCGCTGGATTTTTGTTGCTTAGTTGTAATATCAGTGAGTGTTGTTGTAATATCATCCGGTTTAACATTTTTTTTACCAAAGAATTTCTCAATCGAGTTATCGGTGGCATTAAAGTTTCTCCGGAGTGTAACAGAACTAGTTATGTGAGCATCATATTCAGCCCGTAATCGCGCTAAATTATCTATCGCCGCTTTGACATGCGCGATTTGTAAATCTAGTGTTTGTCGTGGAATACCAAAGAATCTATTTAGGTCAGTATTGATAGATGTTATTTCACTATTAATTTGGTTTATTTCACTAAATTTATCTGTTATTGTTGTAAGGGTTTCACCTGCTGCTAGCTTACCTTGTTGGAACACTACAATAGAGTCGTCGGGAGCGGTTGGTTGTTTTGTTAATATATCATCTAATGATAGATTACTTGTTGTTAATTTGCCATTAGTATCTTCAAAAACAACTAATTCTCCTGGATCTACATTAACGAGATTTAACCCTGGTGTATACCTTTTTATCAAATTTATTATTTGTCGGATAGATAGAGATTTCTCTTGTCGAGTTGTTGATCTTAAAAAAATATCTGACATGTTTATATTAAAGATGTTTTCCATTTTCAAATTGTTGCAATTTGATTGTTGCAATTTGATTGATTGTTTTCATTGCGGTATATTCATGAATTGCTTTAGTTGGAATATTAGTGTTAGATAATACCGATAACGCGTTAATAGTTTCTGGTCCACATATTGGAGGATCAATTATTGTTTGTGTTGGGAGTGTTGAATACCAAATTGGTAAATTAATTCGTGAAACATAATTAACAAACTCAGGCGGTGGTGGTAATCCGTATGAATCAAAATAAATAATATTTTTTGAGGTAATTGAGTAACAAACCCAATGAGTTCCAGGTCCAGAGTTATTATCTAGATTAATTATTCCTGTTTCGGGAATTTGTGGGCGATCCGGTAATTGATCTCTCATAAATACACCTCTGAAATGTTTTATCGGAAATTTAGTTGATTTAGATTTTTCAACCGCAGCTATAAGATCATAATTTGACATAGGAACCATCGAATTTAACTTGGTATGTATCTCGTGAATCGACTCCCTGGAAGTCTGAGTCCTTTTCCCTTTTTTTTTCTTGGTAATCCTTTACCGCTAATCTTGTCAAAAATCCAACTACCTACTGATCCAAGAACAGGTGCTAACGCTCCAAGTAATGGAAGAAGAAATCCTCCTGTTTTAACCATATTGTCGATTGCAGCCTTGGAAAGAGTAATTTGAGCTCCTTTTTTATTTTTTAGTGCAGTATTTATTTGCTTTATCTGAGTATTTGTAAGAGATAATTTATTTGGTCCACCAGTTAGTTGACTGTGTTTCAGCGAAATTGTAGTTCCGCATTGTTTAGCGACCGATGATTGTAATTTCTTTATTTGACCCTCAGTCAATGTTACATTAAGAGTGTTATACGACATTTATTGTAAAATGCTAACATTTTTCTAAATGTTAAAGATTAGAAAATCTAAAGAGTTTCTATAGGTGCATCAATCAATCTCATTCTTCCACCACCTCCTTCAAGAATCATTGATTTATCACTAAGAATTACAGCAATCGCTCTAAATCCTTCAGCTGGGGCTGCATCAACACGAGCCTGGAATTTCACGTCAACAGTAGAATGTTTAGACATATCAAGATGTTGTAATGAAAAATAATAAATTGGGTAATGTTGCTGAAAGTCCAATTGAGATATTTGTAGACCAGTATCAACATTTTGATCGCGTCCCATGAATGACCACAATCTGTGATAAACCCTTCCAATCTGATTATTTGTGTAATTGAGAATAAGTTGTTCTTCAGGTTCTTGTTGATTACATACACGTAGTGAAACTTCATTAACACCGCATTGATCAAATATCATATGAGATCTAGATTGTTGAGAGGCAGGATTAAGTACAGCTGCAACAGCACCTGCTGCAGTAGGTATAGTTCTGGTTCTATTTATACTTTGTAATGCAACAAATACATGTCTTGGTGCAGATGTATTTTTAGTTAGTGCAAGCTGCCATGTAAAAACTCCACTAGCGGTGTGTGTTATGGTTGAGGTTGTAACTTCATGCCAAGATAATAGATTTCTACCTCCATGATCCATAAAAGATAGCAATTTAGTTTCAATATTCAACGATGGTGTCATAACAGGCATCCATAATGCTAGTTTTGTTAATTCAACTACACCATTAGCAACATCTGGCGCCTTCCAGAGAGCATAATTATCGGAAGGATTTCTTTGTAATACTACGTTATGACTAGCACCAAAGATAACTTTTCTAACATCCCTACAAAACCCGAATATATGTGAGAGTGGAATCGTACAAGAAAACCTACCATCATCATTTATCATCTTTTTAAGTTTTGCAAATCCTGCGTTATAATTAGGGTTAACACCCATAACAACGGGTTCAACAGCAGCGTCAGCAGCACCAGCAACAATACTTACTTTCGGTTGTTTGAACGCAAATGGATTAATATCCGCAGAATTACTTGTATCTTTTGCGAACATCATTGAATGACCAGCTGATTGAATAAAATCATCAGAGTATCTTGCAAGTCCTATTATTGTTGTTGCAACATCCACATCATTATCAATAGATTCAATTTTGGTTGTGCCGATATGATACTCAGCCGACTTAAACAACGCCATAATACCGTTATTGACAAATCCAATATTTGTGGTTGCAAGATCTAGATAACTTCCTGGTGGATCCCTTGTACCCAATCGCCCTTCAACCTCAATGTAAGCTTCTGCGGGGAGAAAGTATTTGGAGGTATCATCAAATCTAAGTTCAATTCGTCCTGGTGTATTAGGTTGTTGGGCGACATACGAAAAATATTGATAATCCCGTACTGAATCATTTTTTTGTACCTTAGCATCTATGTCAAAGGCGTCATCGGTTTCATATTCAAACATTATATTTATTTGATAAATCTAAAAAATTAATCGTTTTAGTCCGGAACCAGAAATACGTCTTAAACGAGCTTGAACTATTTTATTAATTGCACTACCAGTTTTAGGTGGCATATTATTTGTAAACTCTAATTTTGGTTTTCCTCTCACTAAAGATCCAATTTTATCTACCGCCGCATCAATTCCACGAAGAGCGAGATTACCAAGTTCTGTACCAGCCTTACTAGTTAACACTCCGATAGCCTTAGATCCAATTTCTTTACCTATAGGGAGTAATTTTGGGGCAATTCTAGTAACAAAACTTGTGATAACATCACCAAGACCATCTCCATGTCTAATTTTATAAACGGGTAATCTTGAATTCATGACGAAAACCCGTCTAGGTTTGTTCATACTTCGATGTACTATCATTATTTAAAATTATTTGTAATTTTCAATTGTAAATTGTAGATTTAAAACTCAAAGAATTTAGTCACTGTAATAGTCTGTATCAATAAGCTCATTAACTAAATTACGGTACAAACCCATACCAATTACTTTACCCTGGAACAGTCGTTGACAGATTTCAGTGGCCTCATTGATGATTTCTGGAGAATTATTTCCAGCTCGTTTTCCTCCTATAAGAACTTCAAGTCGTAATACATCATCATCAATAGTTCTTGAACAAGGAATAAATCTAGAGTTTTTTACTCTAATATTTCCGCCGCGATATCCTTCTCCGGTTGTTTCTTCTTGAGTAGGATCTTGTTGTTTTTTTGGCCGCCCAGGTCTTCGTTTTGAAGTTGGTTGTACATATACTCGTTCTTCCGCTTTTTGTTGTTTTAATAATTCTTTTTGTTGTTTCTTTTGTTCCACATCCCCTAAAACGGTACCATCAAATCCAACTTTAAAAGTTTTATAATCTACAGTTTTTTTTGGTATACTTCCAATAATTTCTCTATTGATTTTATACATTGCATCAGCCCATTCAGGTCTACTTATCTTCTCTCCTTTATATTTATTATCTAAAAACTCATCCCTGTATTCATAATTCTCAGCAACGAGTCGACCAAATTCAATAAAATCATTACGTTTTACTAATTTAAGCTCTCTAAATTTATTTTTAGCTTCTTCAGTAAATTTATCGATAAGAGGAATTTTTTGAGATACAACTACAGGTTCAACTATAGGTTTTAATCCTTCTACCGCGGTTACAACTTCTTTTGTGGCTTCTGTGATTGGTTTAAATAATTCTCTTGTTTCCTCAGTATACCCCATTTTTGCTTGTTGTTTCGCTTGAAGATTATTTCTAAAAGAATCTCTTACCGGAAGAAATTTCTTAATTGCAGCCAATCTCTCCCGAGTTAATCTGGTTATTTGTGCTTCCCCTATTTTTGACATTATTATTATTATTATTATTATTATCAATTAAATTAGTAATGATTCCAAGTAAGTTCTTTTATTTTTTTCTTTAATTCTCTATTTTCTTTTTGAGAAATAAGTTTTTCTTCTTCTTCCTCATACGCAATATTTTTAGTATCCCGTAATTCCTCCTCAAGTTCTGCAATCTTATCAGTTAATTTAGAAATTTTAGGGTTAATGGAAGTATTTGAATTTAGCGAATTAATCTCATTAATATATTCCTGATGTTTAGATTTTAACGAATTAATCTCATCAGATTGTTCTTGATTTTGATTTTTTAATTTTTTAATTACATTACTTTGCCCACGATTTAACTCGAGAACCTTATTAAACTCATCAATAGGAATATAAGAATTTTCCATCTCTAATTTTAATGAATTAATCTCATCAGATTGTTCTTGATTAGCCGATTTTAATGAATTAATCTCGTTAATAATATCACCACCACCTGATTTTTTAAGTTCTTGTAACTGCTCAGACAAATCATAATTCTTATTTTGTAATAAACTTAAACTTGAGGATAAACTACGATTTTCTATAAGTATTGAATCTGTATATTGTTGTTGTTGTTGCTCTTTATTTTTTAACAAATTTATATGTTGTTGATATTCCTTTACTAACGAGTCTATACGTTGTTGATGTTCCTTTACTAACGAGTCTATATGTTGTTGATGAGATTGTTCTTTTACCTCAAAATTCTTTGAATTTTCTATACATTTTTGACATGGTACAAAATCTTTCAGATTTTCATTTCCTCCTCCAATAAAAATTGTGTGTGGAATTTTTTTTTGCTCTCTCTCGTGTACCTGAGAGTTTTCGATAATATCAAACATACGATTTAATATTTTATTGTTTACTGGTTTATGTATTGGACCACCCCAAATCGAGTATACTCGTTGCAACCCGATATGATATTTTGCCTTAATTTCCGATATTGGAATTTTACCTTTCATCGCGATAATATCTTCGATGTCTTTTTCGGATAATGGAGTAGATTTTATTGGCATACTTATATAACAAAAACATAAAAATACTTTTAAAAAAATACGAAAATGTTTGAGTAACCTTAAGTATATACTTAGGACTTGATCAAATATATCCCACATGAATTTACAATACGAATAAAGCAAAAATCACTAAGTGGGGGTGGCAAAATACGGGTTATCGATTTTTTGTTAAGTCTCGGAATCATGAATGAGGGGTAAAAATTGTAAAATGGGGTCGACGGGTGATGAGAAAAAAATCCCCCCAAAGACTCTGCTGCTTGAAAAACAAAAAAGTCCGTTTTTCATCAAAAGTCATGCTGAAAAAAATGGTGGGAACCGGTTTTAAAGTATGGTGACGTACTATCCAATGGTGCGCAGCCAATAAACCAAGTAATAACCAAATCCAAGCGGGGAAAAGGGTTTCAACAGCTTTTATCTAAGCCCAACTGATCCATAACATGAAAAACAAAAAAGTCCGTTTTTCATCAAAAGTCATGCTGAAAAAAATGGTGGGAACCGGTTTTAAAGTATGGTGACGTACTATCCAATGGTGCGCAGCCAATAAACCAAGTATTAACCAAATCCAAGCGGGGTAAAGGGTTTCAACAGCTTTTATCTAAGCCCAACTGATCCATAACATGAAAAACAAAAAAGTCCGTTTTTCATCAAAAGTCATGCTGAAAAAAATGGTGGGAACCGGTTTTAAAGTATGGTGACGTACTATCCAATGGTGCGCAGCCAATAAACCAAGTATTAACCAAATCCAAGCGGGGTAAAGGGTTTCAACAGCTTTTATCTAAGCCCAACTGATCCATAACATGAAAAACAAAAAAGTCCGTTTTTCATCAAAAGTCATGCTGAAAAAAATGGTGGGAACCGGTTTTAAAGTATGGTGACGTACTATCCAATGGTGCGCAGCCAATAAACCAAGTATTAACCAAATCCAAGCGGGGTAAAGGGTTTCAACAGCTTTTATCTAAGCCCAACTGATCCATAACATGAAAAACAAAAAAGTCCGTTTTTCATCAAAAGTCATGCTGAAAAAAATGGTGGGAACCGGTTTTAAAGTATGGTGACGTACTATCCAATGGTGCGCAGCCAATAAACCAAGTATTAACCAAATCCAAGCGGGGTAAAGGGTTTCAACAGCTTTTATCTAAGCCCAACTGATCCATAACATGAAAAACAAAAAAGTCCGTTTTTCATCAAAAGTCATGCTGAAAAAAATGGTGGGAACCGGTTTTAAAGTATGGTGACGTACTATCCAATGGTGCGCAGCCAATAAACCAAGTATTAACCAAATCCAAGCGGGGTAAAGGGTTTCAACAGCTTTTATCTAAGCCCAACTGATCCATAACATGAAAAACAAAAAAGTCCGTTTTTCATCAAAAGTCATGCTGAAAAAAATGGTGGGAACCGGTTTTAAAGTATGGTGACGTACTATCCAATGGTGCGCAGCCAATAAACCAAGTATTAACCAAATCCAAGCGGGGTAAAGGGTTTCAACAGCTCTTATCTAAGCCCAACTGATCCATAACATGAAAAACAAAAAAGTCCGTTTTTCATCAAAAGTCATGCTGAAAAAAATGGTGGGAACCGGTTTTAAAGTATGGTGACGTACTATCCAATGGTGCGCAGCCAATAAACCAAGTATTAACCAAATCCAAGCGGGGTAAAGGGTTTCAACAGCTTTTATCTAAGCCCAACTGATCCATAACATGAAAAACAAAAAAGTCCGTTTTTCATCAAAAGTCATGCTGAAAAAAATGGTGGGAACCGGTTTTAAAGTATGGTGACGTACTATCCAATGGTGCGCAGCCAATAAACCAAGTGTTAACCTAATCCAAGCGGGGTAAAGGGTTTCAACAGCTTTTATCTAAGCCCAACTGATCCATAACATGAAAAACAAAAAAGTCCGTTTTTCATCAAAAGTCATGCTGAGAAAAATGGTGGGAACCGGTTTTAAAGTATGGTGACGTACTATCCAATGGTGCGCAGCCAATAAACCAAGTATTAACCAAATCCAAGCGGGGTAAAGGGTTTCAACAGCTTTTATCTAAGCCCAACTGATCCATAACATGAAAAACAAAAAAGTCCGTTTTTCATCAAAAGTCATGCTGAAAAAAATGGTGGGAACCGGTTTTAAAGTATGGTGACGTACTATCTAATGTTGCGCAGCCAATAAACCAAGTATTAACCAAATCCAAGCGGGGTAAAGGGTTTCAACAGCTTTTATCTAAGCCCAACTGATCCATAACATGAAAAACAAAAAAGTCCGTTTTTCATCAGAAGTCATGCTGAAAAAAATGGTGGGAACCGGTTTTAAAGTATGGTGACGTACTATCCAATGGTGCGCAGCCAATAAACCAAGTATTAACCAAATCCAAGCGGGGTAAAGGGTTTCAACAGCTTTTATCTAAGCCCAACTGATCCATAACATGAAAAACAAAAAAGTCCGTTTTTCATCAAAAGTCATGCTGAAAAAAATGGTGGGAACCGGTTTTAAAGTATGGTGACGTACTATCCAATGGTGCGCAGCCAATAAACCATGTATTAACCAAATCCAAGCGGGGTAAAGGGTTTCAACAGCTTTTATCTAAGCCCAACTGATCCATAACATGAAAAACAAAAAAGTCCGTTTTTCATCAAAAGTCATGCTGAAAAAAATGGTGGGAACCGGTTTTAAAGTATGGTGACGTACTATCCAATGGTGCGCAGCCAATAAACCAAGTATTAACCAAATCCAAGCGGGGTAAAGGGTTTCAACAGCTTTTATCTAAGCCCAACTGATCCATAACATGAAAAACAAAAAAGTCCGTTTTTCATCAAAAGTCATGCTGAAAAAAATGGTGGGAACCGGTTTTAAAGTATGGTGACGTACTATCCAATGGTGCGCAGCCAATAAACCAAGTATTAACCAAATCCAAGCGGGGTAAAGGGTTTCAACAGCTTTTATCTAAGCCCAACTGATCCATAACATGAAAAACAAAAAAGTCCGTTTTTCATCAAAAGTCATGCTGAAAAAAATGGTGGGAACCGGTTTTAAAGTATGGTGACGTACTATCCAATGGTGCGCAGCCAATAAACCAAGTATTAACCAAATCCAAGCGGGGTAAAGGGTTTCAACAGCTTTTATCTAAGCCCAACTGATCCATAACATGAAAAACAAAAAAGTCCGTTTTTCATCAAAAGTCATGCTGAAAAAAATGGTGGGAACCGGTTTTAAAGTATGGTGACGTACTATCCAATGGTGCGCAGCCAATAAACCAAGTATTAACCAAATCCAAGCGGGGTAAAGGGTTTCAACAGCTTTTATCTAAGCCCAACTGATCCATAACATGAAAAACAAAAAAGTCCGTTTTTCATCAAAAGTCATGCTGAAAAAAATGGTGGGAACCGGTTTTAAAGTATGGTGACGTACTATCTAATGTTGCGCAGCCAATAAACCAAGTATTAACCAAATCCAAGCGGGGTAAAGGGTTTCAACAGCTTTTATCTAAGCCCAACTGATCCATAACATGAAAAACAAAAAAGTCCGTTTTTCATCAGAAGTCATGCTGAAAAAAATGGTGGGAACCGGTTTTAAAGTATGGTGACGTACTATCCAATGGTGCGCAGCCAATAAACCATGTATTAACCAAATCCAAGCGGGGTAAAGGGTTTCAACAGCTTTTATCTAAGCCCAACTGATCCATAACATGAAATACAAAAAAGTCCGTTTTTCATCAAAAGTCATGCTGAAAAAAATGGTGGGAACCGGTTTTAAAGTATGGTGACGTACTATCCAATGGTGCGCAGCCAATAAACCATGTATTAACCAAATCCAAGCGGGGTAAAGGGTTTCAACAGCTTTTATCTAAGCCCAACTGATCCATAACATGAAAAACAAAAAAGTCCGTTTTTCATCAAAAGTCATGCTGAAAAAAATGGTGGGAACCGGTTTTAAAGTATGGTGACGTACTATCCAATGGTGCGCAGCCAATAAACCAAGTATTAACCAAATCCAAGCGGGGTAAAGGGTTTCAACAGCTTTTATCTAAGCCCAACTGATCCATAACATGAAAAACAAAAAAGTCCGTTTTTCATCAAAAGTCATGCTGAAAAAAATGGTGGGAACCGGTTTTAAAGTATGGTGACGTACTATCCAATGGTGCGCAGCCAATAAACCAAGTATTAACCAAATCCAAGCGGGGTAAAGGGTTTCAACAGCTTTTATCTAAGCCCAACTGATCCATAACATGAAAAACAAAAAAGTCCGTTTTTCATCAAAAGTCATGCTGAAAAAAATGGTGGGAACCGGTTTTAAAGTATGGTGACGTACTATCCAATGGTGCGCAGCCAATAAACCAAGTATTAACCAAATCCAAGCGGGGTAAAGGGTTTCAACAGCTTTTATCTAAGCCCAACTGATCCATAACATGAAAAACAAAAAAGTCCGTTTTTCATCAAAAGTCATGCTGAAAAAAATGGTGGGAACCGGTTTTAAAGTATGGTGACGTACTATCCAATGGTGCGCAGCCAATAAACCAAGTATTAACCAAATCCAAGCGGGGTAAAGGGTTTCAACAGCTTTTATCTAAGCCCAACTGATCCATAACATGAAAAACAAAAAAGTCCGTTTTTCATCAAAAGTCATGCTGAAAAAAATGGTGGGAACCGGTTTTAAAGTATGGTGACGTACTATCCAATGGTGCGCAGCCAATAAACCAAGTATTAACCAAATCCAAGCGGGGTAAAGGGTTTCAACAGCTTTTATCTAAGCCCAACTGATCCATAACATGAAAAACAAAAAAGTCCGTTTTTCATCAAAAGTCATGCTGAAAAAAATGGTGGGAACCGGTTTTAAAGTATGGTGACGTACTATCCAATGGTGCGCAGCCAATAAACCAAGTATTAACCAAATCCAAGCGGGGTAAAGGGTTTCAACAGCTTTTATCTAAGCCCAACTGATCCATAACATGAAAAACAAAAAAGTCCGTTTTTCATCAAAAGTCATGCTGAAAAAATGGTGGGAACCGGTTTTAAAGTATGGTGACGTACTATCCAATGGTGCGCAGCCAATAAACCAAGTATTAACCAAATCCAAGCGGGGTAAAGGGTTTCAACAGCTTTTATCTAAGCCCAACTGATCCATAACATGAAAAACAAAAAAGTCCGTTTTTCATCAAAAGTCATGCTGAAAAAAATGGTGGGAACCGGTTTTAAAGTATGGTGACGTACTATCCAATGGTGCGCAGCCAATAAACCAAGTATTAACCAAATCCAAGCGGGGTAAAGGGTTTCAACAGCTTTTATCTAAGCCCAACTGATCCATAACATGAAAAACAAAAAAGTCCGTTTTTCATCAAAAGTCATGCTGAAAAAAATGGTGGGAACCGGTTTTAAAGTATGGTGACGTACTATCCAATGGTGCGCAGCCAATAAACCATGTATTAACCAAATCCAAGCGGGGTAAAGGGTTTCAACAGCTTTTATCTAAGCCCAACTGATCCATAACATGAAAAACAAAAAAGTCCGTTTTTCATCAAAAGTCATGCTGAAAAAAATGGTGGGAACCGGTTTTAAAGTATGGTGACGTACTATCCAATGGTGCGCAGCCAATAAACCAAGTATTAACCAAATCCAAGCGGGGTAAAGGGTTTCAACAGCTTTTATCTAAGCCCAACTGATCCATAACATGAAAAACAAAAAAGTCCGTTTTTCATCAAAAGTCATGCTGAAAAAAATGGTGGGAACCGGTTTTAAAGTATGGTGACGTACTATCCAATGGTGCGCAGCCAATAAACCAAGTATTAACCAAATCCAAGCAGGGTAAAGGGTTTCAACAGCTTTTATCTAAGCCCAACTGATCCATAACATGAAAAATAAAATAGTCCGTTTTTCATCAAAAGTCATGCTGAAAAAAATGGTGGGAACCGGTTTTAAAGTATGGTGACGTACTATCCAATGGTGCGCAGCCAATAAACCAAGTATTAACCAAATCCAAGCGGGGTAAAGGGTTTCAACAGCTTTTATCTAAGCCCAACTGATCCATAACTTGAAAAACAAAAAAGTCCGTTTTTCATCAAAAGTCATGCTGAAAAAAATGGTGGGAACCGGTTTTAAAGTATGGTGACGTACTATCCAATGGTGCGCAGCCAATAAACCAAGTCATGCTGAAAAAAATGGTGGGAACCGGTTTTAAAGTATGGTGACGTACTATCCAATGGTGCGAAGCCAATAAACCAAGTATTAACCAAATCCAAGCTTGGTAAAGGGTTTCAACAGCTTTTATCTAAGCCCAACTGATCCATAACATGAAAAACAAAAAAGTCCGTTTTTCATCAAAAGTCATGCTGAAAAAAATGGTGGGAACCGGTTTTAAAGTATGGTGACGTACTATCCAATGGTGCGCAGCCAATAAACCAAGTATTAACCAAATCCAAGCGGGGTAAAGGGTTTCAACAGCTTTTATCTAAGCCCAACTGATCCATAACATGAAAAACAAAAAAGTCCGTTTTTCATCAAAAGTCATGCTGAAAAAAATGGTGGGAACCGGTTTTAAAGTATGGTGACGTACTATCCAATGGTGCGCAGCCAATAAACCAAGTATTAACCAAATCCAAGCGGGGTAAAGGGTTTCAACAGCTTTTATCTAAGCCCAACTGATCCATAACATGAAAAACAAAAAAGTCCGTTTTTCATCAAAAGTCATGCTGAAAAAAATGGTGGGAACCGGTTTTAAAGTATGGTGACGTACTATCCAATGGTGCGCAGCCAATAAACCAAGTATTAACCAAATCCAAGCGGGGTAAAGGGTTTCAACAGCTTTTATCTAAGCCCAACTGATCCATAACATGAAAAACAAAAAAGTCCGTTTTTCATCAAAAGTCATGCTGAAAAAAATGGTGGGAACCGGTTTTAAAGTATGGTGACGTACTATCCAATGGTGCGCAGCCAATAAACCAAGTATTAACCAAATCCAAGCGGGGTAAAGGGTTTCAACAGCTTTTATCTAAGCCCAACTGATCCATAACATGAAAAACAAAAAAGTCCGTTTTTCATCAAAAGTCATGCTGAAAAAAATGGTGGGAACCGGTTTTAAAGTATGGTGACGTACTATCCAATGGTGCGCAGCCAATAAACCAAGTATTAACCAAATCCAAGCGGGGTAAAGGGTTTCAACAGCTTTTATCTAAGCCCAACTGATCCATAACATGAAAAACAAAAAAGTCCGTTTTTCATCAAAAGTCATGCTGAAAAAAATGGTGGGAACCGGTTTTAAAGTATGGTGACGTACTATCCAATGGTGCGCAGCCAATAAACCAAGTATTAACCAAATCCAAGCGGGGTAAAGGGTTTCAACAGCTTTTATCTAAGCCCAACTGATCCATAACATGAAAAACAAAAAAGTCCGTTTTTCATCAAAAGTCATGCTGAAAAAAATGGTGGGAACCGGTTTTAAAGTATGGTGACGTACTATCCAATGGTGCGCAGCCAATAAACCAAGTATTAACCAAATCCAAGCGGGGTAAAGGGTTTCAACAGCTTTTATCTAAGCCCAACTGATCCATAACATGAAAAACAAAAAAGTCCGTTTTTCATCAAAAGTCATGCTGACAAAAATGGTGGGAACCGGTTTTAAAGTATGGTGACGTACTATCCAATGGTGCGCAGCCAATAAACCAAGTATTAACCAAATCCAAGCGGGGTAAAGGGTTTCAACAGCTTTTATCTAAGCCCAACTGATCCATAACATGAAAAACAAAAAAGTCCGTTTTTCATCAAAAGTCATGCTGAAAAAAATGGTGGGAACCGGTTTTAAAGTATGGTGACGTACTATCCAATGGTGCGCAGCCAATAAACCAAGTATGAACCAAATCCAAGCGGGGTAAAGGGTTTCAACAGCTTTTATCTAAGCCCAACTGATCCATAACATGAAAAACAAAAAAGTCCGTTTTTCATCAAAAGTCATGCTGAAAAAAATGGTGGGAACCGGTTTAGCAGCAGAGAGGGTGAACAGACCACGATTTCAAGCAAAAATAAGGCTTCCAGATAACGTTTTCGAGTAAAAAATGGCCTATACACTACGTTTTCAAGCAAAATATAAGACTTCCAACGAAATCTCATTTAACCAAAAAAAAAAGTCTCCATTTTTGCAAAAGGGAGATTTTACGATTTTGCTCACAACGATGTGGTCATCCACCCTCTCTGCTGCTAGAATTTTCAGTTCTGGGTTAACAAAAACTAAGAAATGATTAACCGAATATTTGATCCAGTCCGATACGATATCGAGTCCGAGGATCATGTAAATTTATTGTTATAAATCCATGCGGGGTTGACTGAGCGTTACTAAAGAAATTTTTAAATTGATTATGATCCATATCTCCACCGCACCAGGTTTGCCAAATATTTCTTAACGTATGAGTATCAACTCCGTTAAATACACACAGCATATTGCAGTTATCTCTGATCACTTTTGGTATTTGAGTATAACGTTGAGTTACATATATCACGTCAGTGTTTTTATGCCTGCCTCTGGAAAAGATCCTAGCAGGATTTTTTTGTTTATCCAACATTATATCGTCGTATACGACTAAATTGTTAATATCTCCATCAATATCATCAATGCTCGGTGCTTCATCGATATCGGTTATAAAATCAATGGCGTTCTCACCGCTAATTTCTGATGCATTTTCGTTAAAATCTTTTAGCACTTCATAACATCGTTGATCATCTACGCTAGGAGCAATTAAATACAACTTATCCCACTTCATCCATCTCATTATTAAATTAAGCAACAATTGCGTTTTACCGGATCCAGATGGCCCGATTATAATCATCCGGATAGAGTTTGGTAGCGCTGCATGATGCTTAATTGGTTCTCTTGTTTTAGTCGCCGAAAAATCAATTATATCCATATTTCTATACATAAATTATGGATCTATATTGTGTGAAGTGTAAAACGCGTACTGGCACAGATGATGTGACGACGGTTACAACTAAAAATAACCGATCAGCGCTTTCTGGTAAATGCGTGCAATGTGGTACAAAGAAATTTAGATTTGTGTCTATGAAATCTGGTTTTAAAAAAAACGAGGAGGTGATATCGCAGCCAAATTGGCAAGGCTCCCTGGAACCCCATGGGCAAAGTACCCCGGAGAAAAGCACCTCCCAGGATATAGCTACTGTGGACCGGGAACCAGACTTGATATCAGACTCAATAATCAAAATCAACCCAACCCCGGTGAAGAACCAATAAACGCCATTGATAAGGCCTGTCACCTTCATGATGTTGCTTATAAAAGCAGCAATCTGCAACACAGGCATCTAGCAGATGTGAAATTAATTCATGCGTTAAATGCTATTCCTGATAAATCCTTCAAAGAAAAGTTATCTTCGTGGTTGGTAAAATCAGCTATGAAAGGCAAATTGATGTTAGGTGCTGGTAATTGAAAATGCTAGCATTTTAATATGGAATCAATTTATTATTCCCCAAGAGGATACTGGAGGGGTAAATCAGCAGTCCATAAACTCGCTAGCGCTGCAAAAGTGAAAAAAACTACAGCGGCGGATTGGTTATCCAAACAGGCACTATGGCAAATTTTTCTACCACCGCCTAAACAAATTAACTACTCGCATTTTGATGTGACCGTTCCTAATGAAGTTCATCAAGCTGATATATTATTTCTGCCACATGATCGTGGTTACAAATACGCTTTAACCGTAGTTGATATTGCAAGTCGATACAAAGAAGCAGAACCGTTAAAAACAAAATCAGCCACTGAAGTCGCTTCTGCATTTGAGAGGATTTATCGACGAGGTCCTCTGCACTGGCCAAATCTATTGCAGGTTGATCCTGGCAAGGAATTTCAGGGTGCGGTTCTATCTACAATGAAACATCATAATGTCACCATACGACGAGGGCATACTGCGCTACATCGCGATCAGGCCATTGTAGAACGATTTAATCGGACGATTGCTGAGCGGTTATTTGGATATCAATACGCAAAAGAATTCATTCAAGAAAAGCGATCCCGTGAATGGGTTAAAAGATTACCATCTGTGATTACTGCACTGAATAACGAGATTACTAGAACAATCAACATGAAACCTATCAACGCGATTAAAAAGAAGTCAATACCTGAAAAACCACAAAAAGATTTCCCTAGAAACGCTAGCGTTTCCCAACCAATTCTTGGTAGTAATGTCATTGTGAGGTACTTATACGAACCAGGAGAGCTTGAAGGTGGCAGAAAAAGGGCTACTGATCCTATTTGGAGCGTCACTACGCATAAGATATCTAGTATAACACGATCTACGGGTAGACCAGCAATCTATAAACTGGATTCAACTGCCCCTCAGCGGGGTTTTACTCGACAACAACTACAGGTAATTCCCGAGGATACTCAATTACCACCGCATGGTCTTAACTAGCACCGTTGCGTCTATTGCACTCAAGACAAGTCAACATCACATTATTTCTGACATGACCGAGACTGTTATTTTTTCTGTCTACGGTGAATTGGCGAGGATCCTTATCCGAATACTGCCAACGCATTATACAATTGCAACTCGCGCAGTGATTATTCTGTTGTTTCTTCAAAGTGATTATTAATTCAGCATCAATATCAAATTCTCGTTGTTTTTTTTTGTCCTGTTGTTTGTAACCGGAGAGTTTTTTATTAATGATGCTAACATCAATATCATTTATTGTGGTGTCATTATCATCGAGGACAATTCTTCGAAGTTGATTTATGTTTCGTACTCTGGATACTGCGAGATAGACTAAATTCGACCATTCGATGTGATTATCCACCATCCAAACAATTGTATCCGATATAGTCAATCCCTGTGAAGAGTGTATTGTTGCTGCGTATCCTAGAGTCCACGGGGATTTATTAGCACGCAATGCATCTTCAACGACATTGATATCAACCAGCACAATATCATTTAATACGAGAATTTGTTTTTCACTCTGTCCTGGAATATCAACTTCAGTGTTCTGTTTTCGTGTATCCGATGGCCTATAACAAAGGGGTACTGGAAGCGTTGCAAATTTTTCTTTATGTAATTCAAATAACTTCATCTGAAGTGTATCCCTGACTATTTTTCTACTTGCAATTATCAAATCATTTGGTCTCCATGTTTCCCAGAAATCGTTTATTTGAGTTTCTGAAATCACTTCACGCGCTATTTCGCACTGGATTCTATCCGGTTGTAATCTAATTAGTTTCTTAAATTCTCGTAATCGTTCATCAAGTGATCTATAATCAGTGGTGATTTCTTCATAGTAGTCTACAAAACCCCTTAGCCATTCATGTGGAGATGCACCGACAAATGGTGGTGGTTGGCCGTGATCACCGCACATGACGACTTTTGTGTTTTTGTTTAACAACCACTCGAGAAATATTTGTAATACATCTAATGACACTGTGCATATTTCATCCCAAATTATGATTTCAGGAATGAATTTATCACCCATACGCTCAGGAGTCCATTTGTCACCCTTCCATCGAAAGAAACTATGGTAAGTACAAGCATTTACCCCTCGCTGTATCATCTCTCTGGCGAGTCTGTGAGTCGGTGTTAGCACAATCATGGTTGACCGACGAAATAATTCAATTGCACGAGTTGTCTTTCCTGACCCACCACAACCGTTTAAATAAACTGTTTTATATCTACAGATTGGATCAGATACCGGTGGTGCATTAGAAAATTCTGATTGAATTTCAATACGGTTACAACAAAGATATTTATCATCCATGGCAACGTCTGCGGATTCACAATACTCATGTAGCATCTCCTTTTTAAATCGCCAACGCCCCCAATTTTCTTCGGGATCTGTGAATTTAGCTACAGCTGATTTGTACTTATTGTGTATATACATCGAATCAGTGGCCACTCTAACCGCGGTATTAGGAAATCTATTTATCATCGAAAATAGATTAATAGAAGCATAGGCTAGCATTGAACTTCTCAAATGTGTGTACTGGGAATTATATCCATCACAGTAGGTAACAACCGTACCCATTTTCTCACCATTGGATAGAAAAGCATCCTTACGGGATACAAGTTTTCCCTGCTTCATTAAATCCGCTACAATAAAATCGTATTCAGCGACATCTGTGATCAACCGCGAAGAGTATTTTGCGTTGTCGTATCGTCCACCCTGGGTAAATTTACCGATTATTCTTCGTCCGAGATCCTTTGCTTGTTCTTTTTTAATTTCAAATAACTTCTTAGACCAATTCATGATTTGTTCTTCATTGAAATCAGGGAATTGTTTTCGCAATTCGCTAATTATACGATCTAGATCGGGTTGTGGTAGCCAAACTTCTTTCTGAGCTCGATAGCATATAATAGCCTCGGAAACAATCAACGATATTAGCATACCACAATCAATCATATATCTCAATAGCACTATTGGCATCCAGGCCTTTTCAGATAGGTGTTTACCGAGCCAAACATAACTACACGGATGTAACCCTGTAGCTAATTCGAATGATATCACACGAGCGAATCCGGTTAAATCAAAATCAGGCAATGGTCCATTAATCGCAACACGAGTCATTTCATGCGTGGGATGTCCAAATCGTTTGAAGTACTCAGCGCATTCCCCATATCCGAGAAAACTTCCGGGGTAACACGCGGATATATCAATTGAAATCATACCATCACGTGAGTAATTCGTATTCCACAGTCCTCCATGACCAAATTCGACGCAACTCAATTTAACATCCTCGAGAAAATCACTTCGTGTTGGACGCCATGAGTTTTTTTCTCTTGCGAAGTGAGCTACCACTGATGGAATAGTAAAACTATCCGTGAAAAGTTTTTCATGGGAACTATCTGGTGAAAAATCACTAGCGATTTTTCTCATTCTGTTATCTAATTCTTCAACGCGATATAATTCACCATTTGGTTTTACAAATTGATCAAATCCTATTTCGGGATCTTCATCACTTCTAAGTAACCACACTGACACAGGATCATCTTTACACAACGCATGAATAGCATCAAATAATCTCTCTTCATAGAAAACATCCCGGACGAACACCTTAGGGATATATTTCACGGTTCGTTCTCGTGGAAATACTGTTACCGCAGGTGTCCACGCGTGTTTGTTATGATCAATTATCTGTATTGGTGCTCCTCGCGATTGATATTTCGGTTCGTATAATACTTCTCCGGTTATTGTTGTTACTGATATTGGGAATTTTAATGATGCTTCTAATTTAGCTATATCAGAAATCTTTGCACCATGCTGTTTCACTGTCAGTTCCCATTCGGTTATTTTCCTACGTCGCAGATCAGTTAGTTTATTTCCTCGGGATGCATTTGTGAAGTGTTCTATTATTCGTTCTGCTACACAATTAAGCCCTGACGAATATTTCATAGGAGCTAGTTTTGCGATATCGGGTTTATCATTTAACGGATATATCCCATAAACCATTGCTGTTACGGGATAAGATCTTTCGTAGTATGGTTTGTCAATGCCGGTTAGAATCCCTGGTTTGGAATCTCTACTCACAATGACAGCTTTTTTATTCTTGAGAATTGGTTCAAATTTATCCCTAATAATCCATTTGCCATTGACTTCGATAATGAATTTGATTCGGAAAAAATACCGTTTTTCCCCAACACGTGAAATTATCACTGCTGCTTTTTCATCATTCATGGTAGCGTCAACAACACCATCAATTCGAAATGTTGACCAACAATAGGATGCTCCATCACGCTTAAATTCATTGAAACAATCTCTGATTTTACTAATCATGGCTTTATCAAGAATTGTATTCTTGGGTGTATTAGAAACTATATCGAGATTGAATTGAGCATCTTTCCAGGATAATTTCTTGGACGTTTTTTTTGGTTTATCGAGATTGATTTTGTTACGTTTTTTGGGTCTATCGAGATTAAATCTAGGACTGATTTTCAATAATCTCTTAAACTCTTTCATGTTTCCGTCTCTTGGACGTTTGTTACGTTTTTTGGGTCTATCGAGATTAAATCTAGGACTGATTTTCAATAATCTCTTAAACTCTTTCATGTTTCCGTCTCTTGGACGTTTGTTACGTTTTTTGGGTCTATCGAGATTAAATCTAGGACTGATTTTCAATAATCTCTTAAACTCTTTCATGTTTCCGTCTCTTGGACGTTTGTTGCGTTTTTTGGGTCTATCGAGATTAAATCTAGGACTGATTTTCAATAATCTCTTAAACTCCTTATCAGCATTGAATTCAGCATTTTTCGAAGTCAATCTCTTGAACTCTGCCATGTTATAATCAATGAATTTAGTATTTCTCCAAGGCTTAATTTTGGATAATCTGTTGAATTCCTCCATGTTATAATTAAAACAAGTATTTAAATAGAAAAATATAGTATAATGAATCACTGCAAGTGGCTAATGATTGGATCAACAACCCCGTGTAACAAATCATGCAGAAGCGAATTCTGTGGGTATCATTTACAAAGCGTTAGGCGAGGAAGTTTTGGCCCTCTCCCATGCCTCCAATGTGGGGTGGGCGTTAGAGGAAAATCGCAGTTGTGTCTTGCTTGTGGGGGTAAACGATACAGGGAACTAAAACGCTACTATGACAAACGAATCATTGACCCTAACGTCCTTGATAAAATCAAGGACAAAATCATCAAAACCCCTCAAGACTACATTGATAGACTTATAATTAAAGCAAATAATAAATTAGACAAGTAATATTATTATATAAATGAGCCAAGATTTCAGACCTCATCCAGTGCTCGTTAATTACGAAGCCTCCAGTGATGGTGTTGTCAGGCACCGCAGACTAAAAAACCCGGTTGGATATCTAAATAATATGGGGTATTTGTTGTTTAGTGCTAGAAATAAAACATATCTCTGTCACAGAATTATTTTTGAATGTCATAATGGATTAATCGAAGACGGATTTGTGATTGATCACATAAATGGCGTGAAGACTGATAATTGTCTTGTGAATCTTCAAGCCGTCTCACAAAGTCGGAATGCAAAATTAGGTGGAACTGGCAAACATGCAAAGCCCCCTAGGAGAGTTAAATCGTTTGATTTAGAAAATAATGAAGAGAGAAGCTTTCAATCGATAAATGAAGCCAGTAGATACTTTGACATTTGTAGGGCTTCAATACGATTTGTTTCAGAAAATATAATTAAAACTGCTCTGTCTAAAAAAAATGGTCATAAAATAAAATTCGTATACACCTAAACGATTCAAGGTTGCACGATGTGGTCATCACCCTCTCTGCTGCTGCTGCAAATGTTTCATTTGTGGGTTAATAATTCTTTTACGAGTTCAACCGAAAATTTGATCGAGTCCGATACGATATCGTGTCCCAGACCTTGTCCC
This sequence comes from Unio pictorum, assembly GCA_030141615.1. Classification (NCBI taxonomy): domain Eukaryota; kingdom Metazoa; phylum Mollusca; class Bivalvia; order Unionida; family Unionidae; genus Unio; species Unio pictorum. Next base: position 2,079,512 of record JARLTB010000167.1, on the reverse strand, counting down.
CAGACCTTGTCCCAGACCTTGTCCCAGACCTTGTCTGGGGGGGGGATGAAAATCCTTTGTTGAAAATCGAAGATTTTTAGGATTGAAAGTCTTTACGACTTTACAAACAGACTAATCGCTAACACCTCTTCTTGTAAATCAATCAGATTATTTGACTGGTCGGTGAGTTTGAAATTAATTCTCGTTAACGAATTATTATGGCATCGCATGTAGACAGGATTAATTGGGTTCTCAATAATTAGGAATCCTGGAGGAGCTGTTGGTGCAAACGAATAAAGAATATATCCTTGCTGAGCTTGATTTGATCGTTCGAGATTAATTTGATAGCTTCCTTCAATTGCATCACATACTAAATTAAGCGCAATCACTGAGGATATATTCACGTTGAACGGAGCGATATGCCTACCACCGCCATCTGGGTCATTATTATATTTGAGGAGGACGGATGGATCTTGTTTTTGTAGCGCCTTGATATCGGTTTTAACAATTCTTGCTAGTTCATCAGCTTTGTACCCGGGAAACTTGAAATTACGTAGATTGTCCTCTGTGATATTGTAATCGGTTAGGAATCGTTGTTTATTGTCGCTGTTGTCATTAATTATTGTTTGAATAATTAGTTCATAGATATATTCCATGTCCGATATAAGTTGATTTATTATTTCAACATGTTTTTGCGATTTTGTTTTCCGTAGTTGTTCTAGTTGTGTGTCATATAATTGTTTAATTTCATTAAAATAACCACGGACGTCAGTTAGCGTAAATGAAATAGTAACAGATGAGTCGGTTGTTCTTTTAATGATAAAATCCCATTGCAATGTGTCTTTGTTGGTAAATATAAATCTATCGCCGATTCTTCCTTTTCTTATATCAGATAAATTATCTCGATAACTGGGATTGATTTCATGATATGATTTTACGTCCGTGGTTAAGTCGGTGGCGGATTTTTCCGGTGGTTTTTCAGGCCATCCTAACACTGTTCTTAACGAGCTGTTATATATATCTACAATGTATCCCTCTGTGCTTATTTCGATCGACGACGAGAGCGTCGGTTGATGAAGATTAATAGCTATTTTTGATTCTTTTCCAGTGATTGATTTTATTCTACGCTGAATTTCAGCATCGATTTGCTTAATTTGGTACGACCCAGTTGGTAACGAAACAGTTTCCCACTCTGGAGTACCATCGGGTTTATTCTTATACGAGAACACCAGTGTGTTATTGGGTTGCTGACCACCAAATGCAACCGATCTGATATTAGGCCAGCTATGATATACTCGTAATTTTGCCAGCGCGATCTCACGCACTGGAATCGGAGAAGGGAAGTTCACACTAAATTCAGGGCTCGTTGATGTTATTGATATCATGCTTGTTTGTACTGGGTTCGTGTTCTCCACTACTCGTTGAAGTAATTCCATCGGTGTCGTCAATGACAGTGTCATCGTTGTTATTATACTCATGTTGTATTTCTAATTTTGACACCGCGGAATCATAAATACTGACCATCACTGAGAACTCACAATCTGGTATGGTTGAGGTTATTGAGATCATTTTGGTTTTTTTTGGGTTTGTGTTTTCTAATTCCATCGGTGTTGTCATTGTTATTATATTCATGTTGTTGCTCTAATTTTGATATCGCTGAATCAAAAATACTGACCATCGCTGAGAATTCACTATCTGATATAATTGTATTATCGAGTGACGACGATATCATCAGGGATAACTGCGAATATGCGGTTGATGCAATATGAAATTGAAGTAAGTAATTCTGCAGTTTACTCTGGCTGCATGATGATATCTTTTTTGCTATCCCGGTTGATATACCCCCGATTGTAGCCACCGCAGAAATGCAAATTGGAACTACGACCGGGGCAATCATTATAACCGATACAAGTATTATTCCGGCGCCAGTGAGAACGCTTGACACCGAGTACATAATAACATCAATTGCGGTGATTCTTCGTCGGTATTTTTTTATTTTTATTTGATACTCCTCAGTGAGGGTTTTGAGTCTATTTTGAAATTCTCTGACCTGATCATAGCGACATTGCGTTGATGAAATCATTTTATTTTAAAAACGCTAGCGTTTTCAATTGTGAAATCCGAAGGATTTTCCTTTCAATTATCCTATTATTGACCTGGTTTTAGGATCTGATGAGGGGACACCGTATAGAAATTCTATTATCCAGGGTAGTGACTCCCTAATCACAGACTCGTCGGAATTGTTTATGGTAATCGTAAGCGGGATTGGTATATAGGGTGGTGGTTTTGGTATTTTCTCTAGTATATATGTCAGCGTGTTAACACCGCTGATACCTGTGTTGCTGAATCCCAAATCAAATTTACGGTGATGTATTATTGTAAGTCGGTAGCAACCTGGTACACTAGTATGTCTGTGGCCAACACGAAGATAATTTTCATTTCCTCGGATCCAATCAAAAGTTCCACTATCAACCGTGTACACGATGTTATTAACGGCGCTTACACTATGTGGAATTTTTATTTTATTGATGGCCGCGATAATTTCAACGAGAGTCATAACTGCCACAGGTGGGGTTCCAAAGAACTTATCGACGACGTCGTTGGCAGGGGTTTGTACCTTTTCAGATTTTTCTTTTAGTTTAATAATATCGTCAATGACGTCGAGATAGGTTTTATTGATTTCTGTATACTTCATCATCTTTTTATCGCGGCGAATAAAAAATGAAGCCAAAAGGAGGTTAAATCCAAAACCTTCTCGGGCTAGATAATCCTTGTTGAGTTGATCATATGTCGTCGTGATATTGTAACTTTTAGAACCCTCAAAGAAATTATTAACCATTTCGTTGATGTTTTTTTGTTCGTCAATAGCGCTTTTAACTTCAGCGAGGGTCGGGCCTGTCAACGATGTGGTTTCAGACACAGGTGTTCTCCCAAGAAATTTATCAACGATGGTATTAAGTGTTGTTTGTCTCACCATAAACATATTAATATCTTTGAGAGTCATTGTAGATGTAGCTGGGACACCAAAGAAACTATTAGCGATGTAGGCATTGTGAGTGTGCTTGCCGATAAACTCGCTAATTTCAGCGAGAGTCATGCCAGCCACAAGTGGGGTTCCAAAAAACTTAACAACTACCTCGTTAGTGGGTTTTTGATCTTCTATTAGTTTAGAAATCTCGAGATAATTTGCCTTGATTTCATTTTCATTCATCATCCTTCCCGCGTCCTTGTTAAAAAAGAATAGCGATAGATAGTTTTTAATTTCAGCGAGAGTCATGCCAACCACAAGCGGGGTTCCAAAGAATTTATGTATAACATTTATGCGAAAATTATTATAACCTCGTATAAGATCATTCAGCTCACGTTCGTTGGTAGCAATCGCGTCGGTGATCGTAGAAATAAGATTACCAGGTTTAAGTTGTCCACCGTTGGAATAAAGCGCAATAGAGTTTTCAGCGGCATCACTCTGCCGTATCAAAATGTCATTCACGGATATATTACTGCTTTTCAATTTACCCTGTTTGTCTTGAAATACAACTAATTCGTTCGGGTCAACATTTACTAAATTTAACATCTCAGCGATTTCATCTTCAATTATTTTTTTTACATCCCCGATAGAACCCGCAGATGTTTCCGCGGTGGGTTCCGACATTGACAGAGATTGTCCCCAAATATCAATCATTATTGTTATCGTAACTTGTGTTTTCAATTTATTGATCCTTGTAATTTCCCACTCGTGTATTCGTTTACAACCAGATGAGGTGGTTTCCACGGAGATCCAAAGGATTTTAATGAAATCTCCGCGAGGACATTTAATACTTCACGGCCGCATATCGGTGGATCATTTAATTGTTGTGTTGGCAGCGTGGAATAAAAAATCGGAAACTTTTTGAGTTTCATCGAAGAATTTATATACCGCATAAACTCGCTTGGTGGAGCTAACCCATATGAATCGAAATAGACAATCCCACGTGGATCAATCGCGTATGCAACCCAGTGAGTTCCCGATCCGCTGCTGTTATCAAGATTGATAATACCGGTTTCAACGTTATTTGGTTTTCTCGGTAATTGATCTCTCATAAAAACCCCTCTGAAGTTTTTTATCGCTAGTTTTTTAGCAGCATCAATTAAATCAAAATTGGACATGGGAACCATCGAAGATTCGGAAATCGAAGATTCGGAAATCGAAGATTTCTGAATTAATAAACCGTTCCTGGTATTCTTCTTAGACCCGATCCGTTCACGGATTTCCCGCTGTACCATGAATACGGGGTTCCTGGTAGGTACAACCCCTTTCCCTTTTTTTTATATCCTTTCCCAGTTGCCTTTTTCAACGCCATCCCTGCCGCGGTCCCAACGGCTCCCAACGCTGCCGCTTTCGCCACCGCTGGGGCAGCCGCTGCAATCAATGCTGGTATTGCGGCTAACAATGGAAATATACCACCTGATTTTATCATGTCGGCGACTGCGGCTTTTGAAAATTCTATTTGAACTCCTCGCCGTTTTTTCATTGCATCATTGAAATGTTTTATTTGACGATCCGTCAGTGATATTTTATGTGTACCGCCAGACATCTGCGCTGGTTTTAACGTTATTGTTGTTCCACATTCTTTAGCGGATTTTGATTTTAATTTCTTGACCTGACCATCGGTCAGCTTGACACTAACAACACTATATGGCATTTTATTGTAAAACACATTTATGCTTTCAATTGATCTAATTGTGAAAATCGTTTACGATTTCAATCATAGATTTTCCACTGGTGCATCAACGAGTCTCATTCGTCCGCCAGCCCCTTCTAACAACATTGATTTGTCGCTGAGAATAACAGCAACCGCTCTATAATCAACACCGCCAGGATCTATACGAGCCCTAAAATGTATGTCAACAACGGATTGCCTTGTTAAATCAAGATGTTCCAGTGAAAAGTAATAAATTGGATACAAGTTCTTAAAATCGAGTTGCGATATTTGCAAACCGGTATCAACATTTTGATCACGACCCATATATGACAGCATCCGATGATACACACGTGCTATTTGGTTGTTTCCGTAATTAAGCTGTATATCCTCAGATGGTTCTTGTTGTCCGTTTATTCTCAGTGAAACCTCACTTACCCCTAACCGATCAAATATCATATGACTGCGTTCTTGGGAACCTAATCGATTCCGATTCTGCAGCGCTATAAATATATGACGTGGAGCTGAAACGCCTTGTTTTGATGCCAGGTGCCATGTAAATGTACCATTAACATTATCCTCTTTAGCATCAGTCGTTGTTGTTAGCCAACTTAGCAATGATTTACCACCTGTTTCCATAAATGAGAGCAGCCGCTCTTCTGTGGTAATTGATGGAGTCATTACTGGCATCCATAATACTATTTTACTCAAAACAACTTTACCTTCATCGGCACCAGTACGCCAAATTGCATCATTGTCATTGCCTTTTCGCACTAACGCGATTGTGTGTTTGGCTCCATAGATGACTTTTCTGACATTTCTGCAGAATCCAAATATGTGATGGAGTGGAATCGCACATGAAAAATATCGTTGTGGTCTTTGCAACGTTGCTACTCGTGTTGCAAACCCTAGATTAAAATTATCATTAACGCCTCCGAGAATATCAAACGCAGCTCCTGGTCTAGCTCGACGTTCTGGATTAGTTGCTTCTCGTTGATTATCAACTGAAGTGTCTTGCGGTGTTAACACTTTAATGTATTGAAGGTGGTCAGCGTTATCAGAGGTATCCTTTGCAAACATCATAGATGGACCAGCCGATCTTGTATAATCATCGGAGTATCTTGCTAGCCCGATTATTGTTGTTGCAACATCAACCTCGCGGTCTATTGATTCAATTTCTTTTCCATCAATGAGATATCTTGCACTTTCAAATAACGCCATCATACCATTATTAACAAAACCAACTCGGATATTTGAATCATTTGCATATGGGGTATCAGCTGCAACATTTGTTACAAGTTTTCCCTCAATTTCAATAAATGCTTCACATGGCAAAAAGTATTTACTGGTATCTTGAACTTGAAGTTCAATTCGCGATCGTAGGTCGGGTTGTATTGCATGATAGGAATAGTATTGATAATCGCGGACGGAATCATCCTTGCGCACTGGGGCTTCCATATCTAACGCGGGATCAGCTGTTCGTTTAAACATTATAACATTACTAGCGTTTTCAATTGGTGAATTGCAAAGCAATAATTATCGTCGTTGAAAATTCGAAGAATTTCTTTTTTGTTTCAAACCACTTCCTGCTATCGCGTTCATGATAGCGCTATCTGTTACCGGTGAAGCCGGAGTCAATTGCGCTAGTTTTTCTTCCACTGCACTATTTATTGCTTTGCTGATTTTTGCAGGCATCACTGTAGTTGATGGCAGCACCACTGACGAAGTCATTCCTGGTTTCTTTCGTACCAATGATGCTATTTTATCTTTCGCGGCAGAAAATGCCTTTCCTGCAAGATTTCCAACGAAATTGATTCCCTTATCACGAATAGCATCAATGGCTTTCATTGATAATTGTTTAGCTAACGGCGCCACCTTGGGAGCCATTCTTGTAAATAACCCCGCAATGGTATTGCCGAAACCATCTCCGTAATATGCTCTATAAACAGGCAATCGTGAGTTCACCACGTAGACGCTTACTGGTTTATCATGATTGTAGTGTATAATCATCTTGTTATAAAACTAGTAGTTTTTCAATTAATGATCAATCGCTTACATCCATAAGATTTTCATCATCAATGACGTTGTCATCGTTGTGATTTTCAACTAATTCAGCAATAAGTTCTCGATATACATCAATGTCCATGATACCGCCGGCAAATAATCGTCTACAGATATCAGCTGCTTCATTAATTACTTCCGGTGAGTTATTTCCGGCTCGTTTCCCTCCGATGAGAACCTCTAACCTTGATATATCACTTAGAATGTTACCAGGGCATGTCACGGTAGAGTCAAAGACATCCTTTAGATTTCCAATCGAATATCCTTTTCCGCTTGTTTTCTCAGTTGTACCAGTTTCATCATACTCTTCAATTCCCTTTCTAAATTCTTTATATCCCAATTCTCTTTTATTTAAACGGCCAATCCCCTTATTCGTTTTATACAACCAATCAGCCCATTCATCTCGGCTTATTCTACTGTTTTTATACTCGTCTTTTAAAAAGTCCTTTCTAGAATGAAAGCTTTGGGCGGCGAAATCACCAAAAATCTTATAATCTTCGATTTTTATTAATTGAGGTCGTTTGATTTCTGTTATAGCTCCTTCGGTGAGTTTGTCTATAAAGGAAACACCTCTTGGGGTGACGACATCAACAAGTTGTGGTTCAGGTGTGGAAACTCTTTGAGTTTCAGGTGCAGAATCATCAATATCAGCTAGTCGTTCATACTCGCGCTGAGTTTTTATATCACTGGATAACTGTTGTATCCCTGCGCGTGTTTGTCCCGTCTCTGCTGCTATCTTTTCAAGTACACCAAGAACAGGCACTTCTCGTCGCTTGCCTTCCTTAGGAATATCTCCGTATATTGCTCGTTCAGTTGCTGTTTTCATATCTTTGGTCGCACTTGTTATCGGAGTAAACAGTTGTTCACTTGACACAGAAAAGTCAGTCTGCGCTTGTTGTCGTTGTTGAAGTTTCTCGCGAAGTCTGTCTCGAACCGGTATAAACTTTTTAATTGCTGCTAGCCGCTCTCGGGCTAATCTAGTTGTAAGCGATTCACCTACCATATATTGTTTATGAACTAATTTTTCAAATGTAAAACCCTTTGGGTTTCCATCACAATTAAATAACTTAGTTATTAAATAATGTACCATCAAGCTAACGTATTCATCTTCGACAGGGTTAAACTGTACGACGCTATCCGCGAATGTTTCAGAAATAACATCGCTGGGGATTTCAGAATTGTAATATCTGAGAACGGCGATGAACGATTTGTGTTAACGACGCGGCAACAAGAACAACTACGTGAAAATGGAGGCGTCGCGGTGATTACTTGCTACTACGACCAGATCATCCATTATGCACATAACTGCATGGGCAAGTCCAGACTGCTGAGTATCCTTTCAGGAGAAAATCCTATGTAAGTGTTACAAAAAACGCTAAAAAAAAATTTATTTTTAATAAAAATTACTGAAAGCCTATTTTATAGTAACGCTCACGTGGTTAAGATACGGGTTTTTCCTCGTTTAACATTTTTCTAAGATCACGAACCTTAGAACTAATTTCAGCTCGTTTTTGATACTCTTGGCCGAGCTTTTGACGTATTGCTTCAACGGTGCTAAATAGCGTTATGAATACATTAATGTCGTTACCGTACAAACAAGCATTGATGGATTTTTGAATTCCTTTCACGAGCCTGTACATCCTAGGTAAAACATAACGACCCTTACTAGACTGATACTCAATATCTTCATATTCCGAGGTAATCCTGTCACAGTCGAGACTTTTCAGATAATAATACCCCTTTATTATTTAAATTTGAGATTTCAGCAATTATAGCATTTACATCATTGATATCCATTATTTATATTTATTATAAATATAGTATACTGTATCTCTAATTATTAAAAAAAAACAAAACATATATGACAACACATCTTTGGAACTCCTTGGGTGCCTTCGCATCCAAGTAAGCCCCAAGGGGACCCGAAACATAACATCTCCGGCGGGAGGCCTAAGGTGGCAAACGCCATCTTAGACCGCCCAGAAGATATGCTTGGAGGTAACGTCACAACATGGACGGCACAATGGCCATATTATATCTCCGCTCGAGTGTTTGCGGCAGATTGTAGGCGTAACATATACTTAATTAAACTTAATTAAGGATGGATTATAATTCAATGGAACGATGATGGTAATGATGTGGGACGGCACAATGACAGCACAAACATGAAACGACGGGGCGGATTTTTCTAACGGCCAATCAACCAATCAAAAGCAACCAATTAAATTAACCCGGTTGCATGATTGTGAACAAAAGACAACCACACGCCTGGGTTAATGGCGTTGGTTAGTTTTGATCGATCGCAATGGCCTTCGAAAGCCCCAAGCTTTATACCTTTGATATATACTATATAAGGGCGACTATGTTCAGCAGCGTCGTTTCATGGGTATGTTATTTTTATTTCCTTATTACTTATTAATGCTATGAGACAATTATTTTAAATGAAACATTAAACAAAATAATACAGTTTTTTAAATAACAACATATATTTTCCCTATTCTATACAAAAATGCATTATCGATTAGATCATAAAGAGCTGTATACAAGGAATTTTAACCACGCCCACCTACTTCAATGAATAGGAAACACTCGCGTTCCGGCTGAGCGAACATAGGTAATGCGTACATTATAAAGAATGTCTGTACTGAAAAGAACGAGTTAGCTGTCTGCTTTACTGCTAGTCCACCCACCCCCACACATGAGATATGTAGATAAATAAAAATACAATTATTTAAATAATTCAGTTTTAGCCCACAAGCGACAATAAAAAGTTTTATTCTCGAAACTCATGTTCTCCATTACAGTCACGTGGGCGCGCCTAGTTACAGGTAATATAGCAGGCGACAAATTCCCTTTGACGTCATAATACAAGGGAACTTAGTAGGTAAATGTTATAAGTTGTGGCAGATTAATCTATAAAGAATTTATCTCCCTTAGCAGCAGAGAGGGTGGATGACCACATCGTTGTGAGCAAAATCGTAAAATCTCCCTTTTGCAAAAATGGAGACTTTTTTTTTTGGTTAAATGAGATTTCGTTGGAAGTCTTATATTTTGCTTGAAAACGTAGTGTATAGGCCATTTTTTGCTCGAAAACGTTATCTGGAAGCCTTATTTTTGCTTGAAATCGTGGTCTGTTCACCCTCTCTGCTGCTGGTTTTAAAGTATGGTGACGTACTATCCAATGGTGCGCAGCCAATAAACCAAGTATTAACCAAATCCAAGCGGGGTAAAGGGTTTCAACAGCTTTTATCTAAGGCCCAACTGATCCATAACATGAAAAACAAAAAAGTCCGTTTTTCATCAAAAGTCATGCTGAAAAAAATGGTGGGAACCGGTTTTAAAGTATGGTGACGTACTATCCAATGGTGCGCAGCCAATAAACCAAGTATTAACCAAATCCAAGCGGGGTAAAGGGTTTCAACAGCTTTTATCTAAGCCCAACTGATCCATAACATGAAAAACGAAAATGTCCGTTTCTCATCAAAAGTCATGCTGAAAAAAATGGTGGGAACCGGTTTTAAAGTATGGTGACGTACTATCCTATGGTGCGCAGCCAATAAACCAAGTATTAACCAAATCCAAGCGGGGTAAAGGGTTTCAACAGCTTTTATCTAAGCCCAACTGATCCATAACATGTAAAACAAAAAAAGTCCGTTTTTCATCAAAAGTCATGCTGAAAAAAATGGTGGGAACCGGTTTTTAAAGTATGGTGACGTACTATCCAATGGTGCGCAGCCAATAAACCAAGTATTAACCAAATCCAAGCGGGGTAAAGGGTTTTCACAGCTTTTATCTAAGCCCAACTGATCCATCACATGAAAAACAAAAAAGTCCGTTTTTCATCAAAAGTCATGCTGAAAAAAATGGTGGGAACCGGTTTTAAAGTATGGTGACGTACTATCCAATGGTGCGCAGCCAATAAACCAAGTATTAACCAAATCCAAGCGGGGTAAAGGGTTTCAACAGCTTTTATCTAAGCCCTACTGATCCATAACATGAAAAACAAAAAAAGTCCGTTTTTCATCAAAAGTCATGCTGAAAAAAATGGTGGGAACCGGTTTTAAAGTATGGTGACGTACTATCCAATGGTGCGCAGCCAATAAACCAAGTATTAACCAAATCCAAGCGGGGTAAAGGGTTTCAACAGCTTTTATCTAAGCCCAACTGATCCATAACATGAAAAACAAAAAAAGTCCGTTTTTCATCAAAAGTCATGCTGAAAAAAATGGTGGGAACCGGTTTTAAAGTATGGTGACGTACTATCCAATGGTGCGCAGCCAATAAACCAAGTATTAACCAAATCCAAGCGGGGTAAAGGGTTTCAACAGCTTTTATCTAAGCCCAACTGATCCATAACATGAAAAACAAAAAGTCCGTTTTTCATCAAAAGTCATGCTGAAAAAAATGGTGGGAACCGGTTTTAAAGTATGGTGACGTACTATCCAATGGTGCGCAGCCAATAAACCAAGTATTAACCAAATCCAAGCGGGGTAAAGGGTTTCAACAGCTTTTATCTAAGCCCAACTGATCCATAACATGAAAAACAAAAAAAGTCCGTTTTTCATCAAAAGTCATGCTGAAAAAAATGGTGGGAACCGGATCTAAAGTATGGTGACGTACTATCCAATGGTGCGCAGCCAATAAACCAAGTATTAACCAAATCCAAGCGGGGTAAAGGGTTTCAACAGCTTTTATCTAAGCCCAACTGATACATAGCATGAAAAACAAAAAAGTCCGTTTTTCATCAAAATTCATGCTGAAAAAAATGGTGGGAACCGGTTTTAAAGTATGGTGACGTACTATCCAATGGTGCGCAGCCAATAAACCAAGTATTAACCAAATCCAAGCGGGGTAAAGGGTTTCAACAGCTTTTATCTAAGCCCAACTGATCCATAACATGAAAAACAAAAAAGTCCGTTTTTCATCAAAAGTCATGCTGAAAAAAATGGTGGGAACCGGTTTTAAAGTATGGTGACGTACTATCCAATGGTGCGCAGCCAATAAACCAAGTATTAACCAAATCCAAGCGGGGTAAAGGGTTTCAACAGCTTTTATCTAAGCCCAACTGATCCATAACATGAAAAACAAAAAGTCCGTTTTTCATCAAAAGTCATGCTGAAAAATGGTGGGAACCGGTTTTAAAGTATGGTGACGTACTATCCAATGGTGCGCAGCCAATAAACCAAGTATTAACCAAATCCAAGCGGGGTAAAGGGTTTCAACAGCTTTTATCTAAGCCCAACTGATCCATAACATGAAAAACAAAAAAGTCCGTTTTTCATCAAAAGTCATGCTGAAAAAAATGGTGGGAACCGGTTTTAAAGTATGGTGACGTACTATCCAATGGTGCGCTGCCAATAAACCAAGTATTAACCAAATCCAAGCGGGGTAAAGGGTTTCAACAGCTTTTATCTAAGCCCAACTGATCCATAACATGAAAAACAAAAAAGTCCGTTTTTCATCAAAAGTCATGCTGAAAAAAATGGTGGGAACCGGTTTTAAGTATGGTGACGTACTATCCAATGGTGCGCAGCCAATAAACCATGTATTAACCAAATCCAAACGGGGTAAAGGGTTTCAACAGCTTTTATCTAAGCCCAACTGATCCATAACATGAAAAACAAAAAAGTCCGTTTTTCATCAAAAGTCATGCTGAAAAAATGGTGGGAACCGGTTTTAAAGTATGGTGACGTACTATCCAATGGTGCGCAGCCAATAAACCAAGTATTAACCAAATCCAAGCGGGGTAAAGGGTTTCAACAGCTTTTATCTAAGCCCAACTGATCCATAACATGAAAAACAAAAAAGTCCGTTTTTCATCAAAAGTCATGCTGAAAAAAATGGTGGGAACCGGTTTTAAAGTATGGTGACGTACTATCCAATGGTGCGCAGCCAATAAACCAAGTATTAACCAAATCCAAGCGGGGTAAAGGGTTTCAACAGCTTTTATCTAAGCCCAACTGATCCATAACATGAAAAACGAAAAAGTCCGTTTCTCATCAAAAGTCATGCTGAAAAAAATGGTGGGAACCGGTTTTAAAGTATGGTGACGTACTATCCTATGGTGCGCAGCCAATAAACCAAGTATTAACCAAATCCAAGCGGGGTAAAGGGTTTCAACAGCTTTTATCTAAGCCCAACTGATCCATAACATGTAAAACAAAAAAGTCCGTTTTTCATCAAAAGTCATGCTGAAAAAAATGGTGGGAACCGGTTTTAAAGTATGGTGACGTACTATCCAATGGTGCGCAGCAATAAACCAAGTATTAACCAAATCCAAGCGGGGTAAAGGGTTTCAACAGCTTTTATCTAAGCCCAACTGATCCATCACATGAAAAACAAAAAGTCCGTTTTCATCAAAAGTCATGCTGAAAAAAATGGTGGGAACCGGTTTTAAAGTATGGTGACGTACTATCCAATGGTGCGCAGCCAATAAACCAAGTATTAACCAAATCCAAGCGGGGTAAAGGGTTTCAACAGCTTTTATCTAAGCCCAACTGATCCATAACATGAAAAACAAAAAAGTCCGTTTTTCATCAAAAGTCATGCTGAAAAAAATGGGTGGGAACCGGTTTTAAAGTATGGTGACGTACTATCCAATGGTGCGCAGCCAATAAACCAAGTATTAACCAAATCCAAGCGGGGTAAAGGGTTTCAACAGCTTTTATCTAAGCCCAACTGATCCATAACATGAAAAACAAAAAGTCCGTTTTTCATCAAAAGTCATGCTGAAAAAAAATGGTGGGAACCGGTTTTAAAGTATGGTGACGTACTATCCAATGGTGCGCAGCCAATAAACCAAGTATTAACCAAATCCAAGCGGGGTAAAGGGTTTCAACAGCTTTTATCTAAGCCCAACTGATCCATAACATGAAAACAAAAAAGTCCGTTTTTCATCAAAAGTCATGCTGAAAAAATGGTGGGAACCGGTTTTAAAGTATGGTGACGTACTATCCAATGGTGCGCAGCCAATAAACCAAGTATTAACCAAATCCAAGCGGGGTAAAGGGTTTCAACAGCTTTTATCTAAGCCCAACTGATCCATAACATGAAAAACAAAAAAGTCCGTTTTTCATCAAAAGTCATGCTGAAAAAAAATGGTGGGGAACCGGATCTAAAGTATGGTGACGTACTATCCAATGGTGCGCAGCCAATAAACCAAGTATTAACAAAATCCAAGCGGGGTAAAGGGTTTCAACAGCTTTTATCTAAGCCCAACTGATCCATAGCATGAAAAACAAAAAAGTCCGTTTTTCATCAAAAGTCATGCTGAAAAAAATGGTGGGAACCGGATTTAAAGTATGGTGACGTACTATCCAATGGTGTGCAGCCAATAAACCAAGTATTAACCAAATCCAAGCGGGGTAAAGGGTTTCAACAGCTTTTATCTAAGCCCAACTGATCCATAACATGAAAAACAGAAAAGTCCGTTTTTCATCAAAAGTCATGCTGAAAAAAATGGTGGGAACCGGTTTTAAAGTACGGTGACGTACTATCCAATGGTGCGCAGCCAATAAACCAAGTATTAACCAAATCCAAGCGGGGTAAGGGTTTCAACAGCTTTTATCTAAGCCCAACTGATCCATAACATGAAAAACAAAAAAGTCCCGTTTTTCATCAAAAGTCATGCTGAAAAAAATGGTGGGAACCGGTTTAAAGTTGGTGACGTACTATCCAATGGTGCGCAGCCAATAAACCAAGTATTAACCAAATCCAAGCGGGGTAAAGGGTTTCAACAGCTTTTATCTAAGCCCAACTGATCCATAACATGAAAAACAAAAAAGTCCGTTTTTCATCAAAAGTCATGCTGAAAAAAATGGTGGGAACCGGATTTAAAGTATGGTGACGTACTATCCAATGGTGCGCAGCCAATAAACCAAGTATTAACCAAATCCAAGCGGGGGTAAAGGGTTCAACAGCTTTTATCTAAGCCCAACTGATCCATAACATGAAAAACAAAAAAGTCCGTTTTTCATCAAAAGTCATGCTGAAAAAATGGTGGGAACCGGTTTTAAAGTATGGTGACGCACTATCCAATGGTGCGCAGCCAATAAACCAAGTATTAACCAAATCCAAGCGGGGTAAAGGGTTTCAACAGCTTTTATCTAAGCCCAACTGATCCATAACATGAAAAACAAAAAAGTCCGTTTTTCATCAAAAGTCATGCTGAAAAAAATGGTGGGAACCGGTTTTAAAGTATGGTGACGTACTATCCAATGGTGCGCAGCCAATAAACCAACGTATTAACCAAATCCAAGCGGGGTAAAGGGTTTCAACAGCTTTTATCTAAGCCCAACTGATCCATAACATGAAAAACAAAAAAGTCCGTTTTTCATAAAAAGTCATGCTGAAAAAAATGGTGGGAACCGGTTTTAAAGTATGGTGACGTACTATCCAATGGTGCGCAGCCAATAAACCAAGTATTAACCAAATCCAAGCGGGGTAAAGGGTTTCAACAGCTTTTATCTAAGCCCAAACTGATCCATAACAAGAAAAACAAAAAAGTCCGTTTTTCATCAAAAGTCATGCTGAAAAAAATGGTGGGAACCGGTTTTAAAGTATGGTGACGTACTATCCAATGGTGCGCAGCCAATAAACAAGTATTAACCAAATCCAAGCGGGGTAAAGGGTTTCAACAGCTTTTATCTAAGCCAACTGATCCATAACATGAAAAACAAAAAAGTCCGTTTTTCATCAAAAGTCATGCTGAAAAAAATGGTGGGAACCGGTTTTAAAGTATGGTGACGTACTATCCAATGGTGCGCAGCCAATAAACCAAGTATTAACCAAAATCCAAGCGGGGTAAAGGGTTTCAACAGCTTTTATCTAAGCCCAACTGATCCATAACATGAAAAACAAAAAAGTCCGTTTTTCATCAAAAGTCATG
Source organism: Unio pictorum (assembly GCA_030141615.1). Classification (NCBI taxonomy): domain Eukaryota; kingdom Metazoa; phylum Mollusca; class Bivalvia; order Unionida; family Unionidae; genus Unio; species Unio pictorum. The sequence goes on along the minus strand of JARLTB010000167.1, from coordinate 2,063,906 downwards.
CTGAAAAAAATGGTGGGAACCAGTTTTAAAGTATGGTGACGTACTATCCAATGGTGCGCAGCCAATAAACCAAGTATTAACCAAATCCAAGCGGGGTAAAGGGTTTCAACAGCTTTTATCTAAGCCCAACTGATCCATAACATGAAAAACAAAAAAGTCCGTTTTTCATCAAAAGTCATGCTGAAAAAAATGGTGGGAACCGGTTTTAAAGTATGGTGAAGTACTATCCAATGGTGCGCAGCCAATAAACCAAGTATTAACCAAATCCAAGCGGGGTAAAGGGTTTCAACAGCTTTTATCTAAGCCCAACTGATCCATAACATGAAAAACAAAAAAGTCCGTTTTTTCATCAAAGTCATGCTGAAAAAATGGTGGGAACCGGTTTTAAAGTATGGTGACGTACTATCCAATGGTGCGCAGCCAATAAACCAAGTATTAACCAAATCCAAGCGGGGTAAAGGGTTTCAACAGCTTTTATCTAAGCCCAACTGATCCATAACATGAAAAACAAAAAAGTCCGTTTTTCATCAAAAGTCATGCTGAAAAAAATGGTGGGAACCGGTTTTAAAGTATGGTGACGTACCTATCCAATGGTGCGCAGCCAATAAACCAAGTATTAACCAAATCCAAGCGGGGTAAAGGGTTTCAACAGCTTTTATCTAAGCCCAACTGATCCATAACATGAAAAACAAAAAAGTCCGTTTTTCATCAAAAGTCATGCTGAAAAAAATGGTGGGAACCGGTTTTAAAGTATGGTGACGTACTATCCAATGGTGCGCAGCCAATAAACCAAGTATTAACCAAATCCAAGCGGGTAAAGGGTTTCAACAGCTTTTATCTAAGCCCAACTGATCCATAACATGAAAAACAAAAAAAGTCCGTTTTTCATCAAAAGTCATGCTGAAAAAAATGGTGGGAACCGGTTTTAAAGTATGGTGACGTACTATCCAATGGTGCGCAGCCAATAAACCAAGTATTAACCAAATCCAAGCGGGGGTAAAGGGTTTCAACAGCTTTTATCTAAGCCCAACTGATCCATAACATGAAAAACAAAAAAGTCCGTTTTTCATCAAAAGTCATGCTGAAAAAATGGTGGGAACCGGTTTTAAAGTATGGTGACGTACTATCCAATGGTGCGCAGCCAATAAACCAAGTATTAACCAAATCCAAGCGGGGTAAAGGGTTTCAACAGCTTTTATCTAAGCCCACTGATCCATAACATGAAAAACAAAAAAGTCCGTTTTTCATCAAAAGTCATGCTGAAAAAAAATGGTGGGAACCGTTTTAAAGTATGGTGACGTACTATCCAATGGTGCGCAGCCAATAAACCAAGTATTAACCAAATCCAAGCGGGGTAAAGGGTTTCAACAGCTTTTATCTAAGCCCAACTGATCCATAACATGAAAAACAAAAAAGTCCGTTTTTCATCAAAAGTCATGCTGAAAAAAATGGTGGGAACCGGTTTTAAAGTATGGTGACGTACTATCCAATGGTGCGCAGCCAATAAACCAAGTATTAACCAAATCCAAGCGGGGTAAAGGGTTTCAACAGCTTTTATCTAAGCCCAACCTGATCCATACATGAAAAACAAAAAAGTCCGTTTTTCATCAAAAGAAATGCTGAAAAAAATGGTGGGAACCGGTTTTAAAGTATGGTGACGTACTATCGAATGGTACGCAGCCAATAAACCAAGTATTAACCAAATCCAAGCGGGTAAAGGGTTTGAACAGCTTTTATCTAAGCCCAACTGATCCATAACATGAAAAACAGAAAAAGTCCGTTTTTCATCAAAAGTCATGCTGAAAAAAATGGTGGGAACCGGTTTTAAAGTATGGTGACGTACTATCCAATGGTGCGCAGCCAATAAACCAAGTATTAACCAAATCCAAGCGGGGTAAAGGGTTTCAACAGCTTTTATCTAAGCCCAACTGATCCATCACATGAAAAACAAAAAAGTCCGTTTTTCATCAAAAGTCATGCTGAAAAAATGGTGGGAACCGGTTTTAAAGTATGGTGACGTACTATCCAATGGTGCGCAGCCAATAAACCAAGTATTAACCAAATCCAAGCGGGGTAAAGGGTTTCAAAGCTTTTATCTAAGCCCAACTGATCCATAACATGAAAAACAAAAAAGTCCGTTTTTCATCAAAAGTCATGCTGAAAAAAATGGTGGGAACCGGTTTTAAAGTATGGTGACGTACTATCCAATGGTGCGCAGCCAATAAACCAAGTATTAACCAAATCCAAGCGGGGTAAAGGGTTTCAACAGCTTTTATCTAAGCCCAACTGATCCATAACATGAAAAACAAAAAAGTCCGTTTTTCATCAAAAGGTCATGCTGAAAAAAATGGTGGGAACCGGTTTTAAAGTATGGTGACGTACTATCCAATGGTGCGCAGCCAATAAACCAAGTATTAACCAAATCCAAGCGGGGTAAAGGGTTTCAACAGCTTTTATCTAAACCCAACTGATCCATAACATGAAAAACAAAAAAGTCCGTTTTTCATCAAAAGTCATGCTGAAAAAAATGGTGGGAACCGGTTTTAAAGTATGGTGACGTACTATCCAATGGTGCGCAGCCAATAAACCAAGTATTAACCAAATCCAAGCGGGGTAAAGGGTTTCAACAGCTTTTATCTAAGCCCAACTGATCCATAACATGAAAAACAAAAAAGTCCGTTTTTCATCAAAAGTCATGCTGAAAAAAATGGTGGGAACCGGTTTTAAAGTATGGTGACGTACTATCCAATGGTGCGCAGCCAATAAACCAAGTATTGACCAAATCCAAGCGGGGTAAAGGGTTTCAACAGCTTTTATCTAAGCCCAACTGATCCATAACATGAAAATCAAAAAGTTCGTTTTTCATCAAAAGTCATGCTGAAAAAAATGGTGGGAACCGGTTTTAAAGTATGGTGACGTTACTATCCAATGTGCGCAGCCAATAAACCAAGTATTAACCAAATCCAAGCGGGGTAAAGGGTTTCAACAGCTTTTATCTAAGCCCAACTGATCCATAACATGAAAACAAAAAAGTCCGTTTTTCATCAAAAGTCATGCTGAAAAAAATGGTGGGAACCGGTTTTAAAGTATGGTGACGTACTATCCAATGGTGCGCAGCCAATAAACCAAGTATTAACCAAATCCAAGCGGGGTAAAGGGTTTCAACAGCTTTTATCTAAGCCCAACTGATCCATAACATGAAAAACAAAAAAGTCCGTTTTTCATCAAAAGTCATGCTGAAAAAAATGGTGGGAACCGGTTTTAAAGTATGGTGACGTACTATCCAATGGTGCGCAGCCAATAAACCAAGTATTAACCAAATCCAAGCGGGGTAAAGGGTTTCAACAGCTTTTATCTAAGCCAACTGATCCATAACATGAAAAACAAAAAAGTCCGTTTTTTCATCAAAAGTCATGCTGAAAAAAATGGTGGGAACCGGTTTTAAAGTATGGTGACGTACTATCCAATGGTGCGCAGCCAATAAACCAAGTATTAACCAAATCCAAGCGGGGTAAAGGGTTTCAACAGCTTTTATCTAAGCCCAACTGATCCATAACATGAAAAACAAAAAAGTCCGTTTTTCATCAAAAGTCATGCTGAAAAAAATGGTGGGAACCGGTTTTAAAGTATGGTGACGTACTATCCAATGGTGCGCAGCCAATAAACCAAGTATTAACCAAATCCAAGCGGGGTAAAGGGTTTCAACAGCTTTTATCTAAGCCCAACTGATCCATAACATGAAAAACAAAAAAGTCCGTTTTTCATCAAAAGTCATGCTGAAAAAAATGGTGGGAACCGGTTTTAAAGTATGGTGACGTACTATCCGAATGGTGCGCAGCCAATAAACCAAGTATTAACCAAATCCAAGCGGGGTAAAGGGTTTGAACAGCTTTTATCTAAGCCCAACTGATCCATAACATGAAAAACAAAAGGAAGTCCGTTTTTCATCAAAAGTCATGCTGAAAAATATGGTGGGAACCGGTTTTAAAGTATGGTGACGTACTATCCAATGGTGCGCAGCCAATAAACCAAGTATTAACCAAATCCAAGCGGGGTAAAGGGTTTCAACAGCTTTTATCTAAGCCCAACTGATCCATAACATGAAAAACAAAAAAGTCCGTTTTTCATCAAAAGTCATCGCTGAAAAGAATGGTGGGAACCGGTTTTAAAGTATGGTGACGTACTATCCAATGGTGCGCAGCCAATAAACCAAGTATTAACCAAATCCAAGCGGGGTAAAGGGTTTCAACAGCTTTTATCTAAGCCCAACTGATCCATAACATGAAAAACAAAAAAGTCCGTTTTTCATCAAAAGTCATGCTGAAAAAATTGGTGGGAACCGGTTTTAAAGTATGGTGACGTACTATCCAATGGTGCGCAGCCAATAAACCAAGTATTAACCAAATCCAAGCGGGGTAAAGGGTTTCAACAGCTTTTATCTAAGCCCAACTGATCCAAAACATGAAAAACAAAAAAGTCAGTTTTTCATCAAAAGTCATGCTGAAAAAAATGGTGGAACCGGTTTTAAAGTATGGTGACGTACTATCGAATGGTGCGCAGCCAATAACCAAGTATTAACCAAATCCAAGCGGGGTAAAGGGTTTCAACAGCTTTTATCTAAGCCCCAACTGATCCATCACATGAAAAAACAAAAAAGTCCGTTTTTCATCAAAAGTCATGCTGAAAAAAATGGTGGGAACCGTTTTAAAGTATGGTGACGTACTATCTAATGGTGCGCAGCCAATAAACCAAGTATTAACCAAATCCAAGCGGGGTAAAGGGTTTCAACAGCTTTATCTAAGCCCAACTGATCCATAACATGAAAAACAAAAAAGTCCGTTTTTCATCAAAAGTCATGCTGAAAAAAATGGTGGGAACCGGTTTTAAGTATGGTGACGTACTATCCAATGGTGCGCAGCCAAATAAACAAGTATTAACCAAATCCAAGCGGGGTAAAGGGTTTCAACAGCTTTTATCTAAGCCCAACTGATCCATAACATGAAAAACAAAAAAGTCCGTTTTTCATCAAAAGTCATGCTGAAAAAAAATGGTGGGAACCGGTTTTAAAGTATGGTGACGTACTATCCAATGGTGCGCAGCCAATAAACCAAGTATTAACCAAATCCAAGCGGGGTAAAGGGTTTCAACAGCTTTTATCTAAACCCAACTGATCCATAACATGAAAAACAAAAAAGTCCGTTTTTCATCAAAAGTCATGCTGAAAAAAATGGTGGGAACCGGTTTTAAAGTATGGTGACGTACTATCCAATGGTGCGCAGCCAATAAACCAAGTATTAACCAAATCCAAGCGGGGTAAAGGGTTTCAACAGCTTTTATCTAAGCCCAACTGATCCATAACATGAAAAACAAAAAAGTCCGTTTTTCATCAAAAGTCATGCTGAAAAAAATGGTGGGAACCGGTTTTAAAGTATGGTGACGTACTATCCAATGGTGCGCAGCCAATAAACCAAGTATTGACCAAATCCAAGCGGGGTAAAGGCGGGGTAAAGGGTTTCAACAGCTTTTATCTAAGCCCAACTGATCCATAACATGAAAAACAAAAAAGTCCGTTTTTCATCAAAAGTCATGCTGAAAAAAATGGTGGGAACCGGTTTTAAAGTATGGTGACGTACTATCCAATGGTGCGCAGCCAATAAACCAAGTATTAACCAAATCCAAGCGGGGTAAAGGGTTTCAACAGCTTTTATCTAAGCCCAACTGATCCATAACATGAAAAACAAAAAAGTCCGTTTTTCATCAAAAGTCATGCTGAAAAAAATGGTGGGAACCGGTTTTAAAGTATGGTGACGTACTATCCAATGGTGCGCAGCCAATAAACCAAGTATTAACCAAAATCCAAGCGGGGTAAAGGGTTTCAACAGCTTTTATCTAAGCCCAACTGATCCATAACATGAAAAACAAAAAAGTCCGTTTTTTCATCAAAAGTCATGCTGAAAAAAATGGTGGGAACCGGTTTTAAAGTATGGTGACGTACTATCCAATGGTGCGCAGCCAATAAACCAAGTATTAACCAAATCCAAGCGGGGTAAAGGGTTTCAACAGCTTTTATCTAAGCCCAACTGATCCATAACATGAAAAACAAAAAAGTCCGTTTTTCATCAAAAGTCATGCTGAAAAAAATGGTGGGAACCGGTTTTAAAGTATGGTGACGTACTATCCAATGGTGCGCAGCCAATAAACCAAGTATTAACCAAATCCAAGCGGGGTAAAGGGTTTCAACAGCTTTTATCTAAGCCCAACTGATCCATAACATGAAAAACAAAAAAAGTCCGTTTTTCATCAAAAGTCATGCTGAAAAAAATGGTGGGAACCGGTTTTAAAGTATGGTGACGTACTATCCAATGGTGCGCAGCCAATAAACCAAGTATTAACCAAATCCAAGCGGGGTAAAGGGTTTGAACAGCTTTTATCTAAGCCCAACTGATCCATAACATGAAAAACAAAAAAGTCCGTTTTTCATCAAAAGTCATGCTGAAAAAAATGGTGGGAACCGGTTTTAAAGTATGGTGACGTACTATCGAATGGTGCGCAGCCAATAAACCAAGTATTAACCAAATCCAAGCGGGGTAAAGGGTTTGAACAGCTTTTATCTAAGCCCAACTGATCCATAACATGAAAAACAAAGAAGTCCGTTTTTCATCAAAAGTCATGCTGAAAAATATGGTGGGAACCGGTTTTAAAGTATGGTGACGTACTATCCAATGGTGCGCAGCCAATAAACCAAGTATTAACCAAATCCAAGCGGGGTAAAGGGTTTCAACAGCTTTTATCTAAGCCCAACTGATCCATAACATGAAAAACAAAAAAGTCCGTTTTTCATCAAAAGTCATGCTGAAAAAAATGGTGGGAACCGGTTTTAAAGTATGGTGACGTACTATCCAATGGTGCGCAGCCAATAAACCAAGTATTAACCAAATCCAAGCGGGGTAAAGGGTTTCAACAGCTTTTATCTAAGCCCAACTGATCCATAACATGAAAAACAAAAAAGTCCGTTTTTCATCAAAAGTCATGCTGAAAAAAATGGTGGGAACCGGTTTTAAAGTATGGTGACGTACTATCCAATGGTGCGCAGCCAATAAACCAAGTATTAACCAAATCCAAGCGGGGTAAAGGGTTTCAACAGCTTTTATCTAAGCCCAACTGATCCATAACATGAAAAACAAAAAAGTCCGTTTTTCATCAAAAGTCATGCTGAAAAAAATGGTGGGAACCGGTTTTAAAGTATGGTGACGTACTATCCAATGGTGCGCAGCCAATAAACCAAGTATTAACCAAATCCAAGCGGGGTAAAGGGTTTCAACAGCTTTTATCTAAGCCCAACTGATCCATAACATGAAAAACAAAAAAGTCCGTTTTTCATCAAAAGTCATGCTGAAAAAAATGGTGGGAACCGGTTTTAAAGTATGGTGACGTACTATCCAATGGTGCGCAGCCAATAAACCAAGTATTAACCAAATCCAAGCGGGGTAAAGGGTTTCAACAGCTTTTATCTAAGCCCAACTGATCCATAACATGAAAAACAAAAAAGTCCGTTTTTCATCAAAAGTCATGCTGAAAAAAATGGTGGGAACCGGTTTTAAAGTATGGTGACGTACTATCCAATGGTGCGCAGCCAATAAACCAAGTATTAACCAAATCCAAGCGGGGTAAAGGGTTTCAACAGCTTTTATCTAAGCCCAACTGATCCATAACATGAAAAACAAAAAAGTCCGTTTTTCATCAAAAGTCATGCTGAAAAAAATGGTGGGAACCGGTTTTAAAGTATGGTGACGTACTATCCAATGGTGCGCAGCCAATAAACCAAGTATTAACCAAATCCAAGCGGGGTAAAGGGTTTCAACAGCTTTTATCTAAGCCCAACTGATCCATAACATGAAAAACAAAAAAGTCCGTTTTTCATCAAAAGTCATGCTGAAAAAAATGGTGGGAACCGGTTTTAAAGTATGGTGACGTACTATCCAATGGTGCGCAGCCAATAAACCAAGTATTAACCAAATCCAAGCGGGGTAAAGGGTTTCAACAGCTTTTATCTAAGCCCAACTGATCCATAACATGAAAAACAAAAAAGTCCGTTTTTCATCAAAAGTCATGCTGAAAAAAATGGTGGGAACCGGTTTTAAAGTATGGTGACGTACTATCCAATGGTGCGCAGCCAATAAACCAAGTATTAACCAAATCCAAGCGGGGTAAAGGGTTTCAACAGCTTTTATCTAAGCCCAACTGATCCATAACATGAAAAACAAAAAAGTCCGTTTTTCATCAAAAGTCATGCTGAAAAAAATGGTGGGAACCGGTTTTAAAGTATGGTGACGTACTATCCAATGGTGCGCAGCCAATAAACCAAGTATTAACCAAATCCAAGCGGGGTAAAGGGTTTCAACAGCTTTTATCTAAGCCCAACTGATCCATAACATGAAAAACAAAAAAGTCCGTTTTTCATCAAAAGTCATGCTGAAAAAAATGGTGGGAACCGGTTTTAAAGTATGGTGACGTACTATCCAATGGTGCGCAGCCAATAAACCAAGTATTAACCAAATCCAAGCGGGGTAAAGGGTTTCAACAGCTTTTATCTAAGCCCAACTGATCCATAACATGAAAAACAAAAAAGTCCGTTTTTCATCAAAAGTCATGCTGAAAAAAATGGTGGGAACCGGTTTTAAAGTATGGTGACGTACTATCCAATGGTGCGCAGCCAATAAACCAAGTATTAACCAAATCCAAGCGGGGTAAAGGGTTTCAACAGCTTTTATCTAAGCCCAACTGATCCATAACATGAAAAACAAAAAAGTCCGTTTTTCATCAAAAGTCATGCTGAAAAAAATGGTGGGAACCGGTTTTAAAGTATGGTGACGTACTATCCAATGGTGCGCAGCCAATAAACCAAGTATTAACCAAATCCAAGCGGGGTAAAGGGTTTCAACAGCTTTTATCTAAGCCCAACTGATCCATAACATGAAAAACAAAAAAGTCCGTTTTTCATCAAAAGTCATGCTGAAAAAAATGGTGGGAACCGGTTTTAAAGTATGGTGACGTACTATCCAATGGTGCGCAGCCAATAAACCAAGTATTAACCAAATCCAAGCGGGGTAAAGGGTTTCAACAGCTTTTATCTAAGCCCAACTGATCCATAACATGAAAAACAAAAAAGTCCGTTTTTCATCAAAAGTCATGCTGAAAAAAATGGTGGGAACCGGTTTTAAAGTATGGTGACGTACTATCCAATGGTGCGCAGCCAATAAACCAAGTATTAACCAAATCCAAGCGGGGTAAAGGGTTTCAACAGCTTTTATCTAAGCCCAACTGATCCATAACATGAAAAACAAAAAAGTCCGTTTTTCATCAAAAGTCATGCTGAAAAAAATGGTGGGAACCGGTTTTAAAGTATGGTGACGTACTATCCAATGGTGCGCAGCCAATAAACCAAGTATTAACCAAATCCAAGCGGGGTAAAGGGTTTCAACAGCTTTTATCTAAGCCCAACTGATCCATAACATGAAAAACAAAAAAGTCCGTTTTTCATCAAAAGTCATGCTGAAAAAAATGGTGGGAACCGGTTTTAAAGTATGGTGACGTACTATCCAATGGTGCGCAGCCAATAAACCAAGTATTAACCAAATCCAAGCGGGGTAAAGGGTTTCAACAGCTTTTATCTAAGCCCAACTGATCCATAACATGAAAAACAAAAAAGTCCGTTTTTCATCAAAAGTCATGCTGAAAAAAATGGTGGGAACCGGTTTTAAAGTATGGTGACGTACTATCCAATGGTGCGCAGCCAATAAACCAAGTATTAACCAAATCCAAGCGGGGTAAAGGGTTTCAACAGCTTTTATCTAAGCCCAACTGATCCATAACATGAAAAACAAAAAAGTCCGTTTTTCATCAAAAGTCATGCTGAAAAAAATGGTGGGAACCGGTTTTAAAGTATGGTGACGTACTATCCAATGGTGCGCAGCCAATAAACCAAGTATTAACCAAATCCAAGCGGGGTAAAGGGTTTCAACAGCTTTTATCTAAGCCCAACTGATCCATAACATGAAAAACAAAAAAGTCCGTTTTTCATCAAAAGTCATGCTGAAAAAAATGGTGGGAACCGGTTTTAAAGTATGGTGACGTACTATCCAATGGTGCGCAGCCAATAAACCAAGTATTAACCAAATCCAAGCGGGGTAAAGGGTTTCAACAGCTTTTATCTAAGCCCAACTGATCCATAACATGAAAAACAAAAAAGTCCGTTTTTCATCAAAAGTCATGCTGAAAAAAATGGTGGGAACCGGTTTTAAAGTATGGTGACGTACTATCCAATGGTGCGCAGCCAATAAACCAAGTATTAACCAAATCCAAGCGGGGTAAAGGGTTTCAACAGCTTTTATCTAAGCCCAACTGATCCATAACATGAAAAACAAAAAAGTCCGTTTTTCATCAAAAGTCATGCTCAAAAAAATGGTGGGAACCGGTTTTAAAGTATGGTGACGTACTATCCAATGGTGCGCAGCCAATAAACCAAGTATTAACCAAATCCAAGCGGGGTAAAGGGTTTCAACAGCTTTTATCTAAGCCCAACTGATCCATAACATGAAAAACAAAAAAGTCCGTTTTTCATCAAAAGTCATGCTGAAAAAAATGGTGGGAACCGGTTTTAAAGTATGGTGACGTACTATCCAATGGTGCGCAGCCAATAAACCAAGTATTAACCAAATCCAAGCGGGGTAAAGGGTTTCAACAGCTTTTATCTAAGCCCAACTGATCCATAACATGAAAAACAAAAAAGTCCGTTTTTCATCAAAAGTCATGCTGAAAAAAATGGTGGGAACCGGTTTTAAAGTATGGTGACGTACTATCCAATGGTGCGCAGCCAATAAACCAAGTATTAACCAAATCCAAGCGGGGTAAAGGGTTTCAACAGCTTTTATCTAAGCCCAACTGATCCATAACATGAAAAACAAAAAAGTCCGTTTTTCATCAAAAGTCATGCTGAAAAAAATGGTGGGAACCGGTTTTAAAGTATGGTGACGTACTATCCAATGGTGCGCAGCCAATAAACCAAGTATTAACCAAATCCAAGCGGGGTAAAGGGTTTCAACAGCTTTTATCTAAGCCCAACTGATCCATAACATGAAAAACAAAAAAGTCCGTTTTTCATCAAAAGTCATGCTGAAAAAAATGGTGGGAACCGGTTTTAAAGTATGGTGACGTACTATCCAATGGTGCGCAGCCAATAAACCAAGTATTAACCAAATCCAAGCGGGGTAAAGGGTTTCAACAGCTTTTATCTAAGCCCAACTGATCCATAACATGAAAAACAAAAAAGTCCGTTTTTCATCAAAAGTCATGCTGAAAAAAATGGTGGGAACCGGTTTTAAAGTATGGTGACGTACTATCCAATGGTGCGCAGCCAATAAACCAAGTATTAACCAAATCCAAGCGGGGTAAAGGGTTTCAACAGCTTTTATCTAAGCCCAACTGATCCATAACATGAAAAACAAAAAAGTCCGTTTTTCATCAAAAGTCATGCTGAAAAAAATGGTGGGAACCGGTTTTAAAGTATGGTGACGTACTATCCAATGGTGCGCAGCCAATAAACCAAGTATTAACCAAATCCAAGCGGGGTAAAGGGTTTCAACAGCTTTTATCTAAGCCCAACTGATCCATAACATGAAAAACAAAAAAGTCCGTTTTTCATCAAAAGTCATGCTGAAAAAAATGGTGGGAACCGGTTTTAAAGTATGGTGACGTACTATCCAATGGTGCGCAGCCAATAAACCAAGTATTAACCAAATCCAAGCGGGGTAAAGGGTTTCAACAGCTTTTATCTAAGCCCAACTGATCCATAACATGAAAAACAAAAAAGTCCGTTTTTCATCAAAAGTCATGCTGAAAAAAATGGTGGGAACCGGTTTTAAAGTATGGTGACGTACTATCCAATGGTGCGCAGCCAATAAACCAAGTATTAACCAAATCCAAGCGGGGTAAAGGGTTTCAACAGCTTTTATCTAAGCCCAACTGATCCATAACATGAAAAACAAAAAAGTCCGTTTTTCATCAAAAGTCATGCTGAAAAAAATGGTGGGAACCGGTTTTAAAGTATGGTGACGTACTATCCAATGGTGCGCAGCCAATAAACCAAGTATTAACCAAATCCAAGCGGGGTAAAGGGTTTCAACAGCTTTTATCTAAGCCCAACTGATCCATAACATGAAAAACAAAAAAGTCCGTTTTTCATCAAAAGTCATGCTGAAAAAAATGGTGGGAACCGGTTTTAAAGTATGGTGACGTACTATCCAATGGTGCGCAGCCAATAAACCAAGTATTAACCAAATCCAAGCGGGGTAAAGGGTTTCAACAGCTTTTATCTAAGCCCAACTGATCCATAACATGATCCATAACATGAAAAACAAAAAAGTCCGTTTTTCATCAAAAGTCATGCTGAAAAAAATGGTGGGAACCGGTTTTAAAGTATGGTGACGTACTATCCAATGGTGCGCAGCCAATAAACCAAGTATTAACCAAATCCAAGCGGGGTAAAGGGTTTCAACAGCTTTTATCTAAGCCCAACTGATCCATAACATGAAAAACAAAAAAGTCCGTTTTTCATCAAAAGTCATGCTGAAAAAAATGGTGGGAACCGGTTTTAAAGTATGGTGACGTACTATCCAATGGTGCGCAGCCAATAAACCAAGTATTAACCAAATCCAAGCGGGGTAAAGGGTTTCAACAGCTTTTATCTAAGCCCAACTGATCCATAACATGAAAAACAAAAAAGTCCGTTTTTCATCAAAAGTCATGCTGAAAAAAATGGTGGGAACCGGTTTTAAAGTATGGTGACGTACTATCCAATGGTGCGCAGCCAATAAACCAAGTATTAACCAAATCCAAGCGGGGTAAAGGGTTTCAACAGCTTTTATCTAAGCCCAACTGATCCATAACATGAAAAACAAAAAAGTCCGTTTTTCATCAAAAGTCATGCTGAAAAAAATGGTGGGAACCGGTTTTAAAGTATGGTGACGTACTATCCAATGGTGCGCAGCCAATAAACCAAGTATTAACCAAATCCAAGCGGGGTAAAGGGTTTCAACAGCTTTTATCTAAGCCCAACTGATCCATAACATGAAAAACAAAAAAGTCCGTTTTTCATCAAAAGTCATGCTGAAAAAAATGGTGGGAACCGGTTTTAAAGTATGGTGACGTACTATCCAATGGTGCGCAGCCAATAAACCAAGTATTAACCAAATCCAAGCGGGGTAAAGGGTTTCAACAGCTTTTATCTAAGCCCAACTGATCCATAACATGAAAAACAAAAAAGTCCGTTTTTCATCAAAAGTCATGCTGAAAAAAATGGTGGGAACCGGTTTTAAAGTATGGTGACGTACTATCCAATGGTGCGCAGCCAATAAACCAAGTATTAACCAAATCCAAGCGGGGTAAAGGGTTTCAACAGCTTTTATCTAAGCCCAACTGATCCATAACATGAAAAACAAAAAAGTCCGTTTTTCATCAAAAGTCATGCTGAAAAAAATGGTGGGAACCGGTTTTAAAGTATGGTGACGTACTATCCAATGGTGCGCAGCCAATAAACCAAGTATTAACCAAATCCAAGCGGGGTAAAGGGTTTCAACAGCTTTTATCTAAGCCCAACTGATCCATAACATGAAAAACAAAAAAGTCCGTTTTTCATCAAAAGTCATGCTGAAAAAAATGGTGGGAACCGGTTTTAAAGTATGGTGACGTACTATCCAATGGTGCGCAGCCAATAAACCAAGTATTAACCAAATCCAAGCGGGGTAAAGGGTTTCAACAGCTTTTATCTAAGCCCAACTGATCCATAACATGAAAAACAAAAAAGTCCGTTTTTCATCAAAAGTCATGCTGAAAAAAATGGTGGGAACCGGTTTTAAAGTATGGTGACGTACTATCCAATGGTGCGCAGCCAATAAACCAAGTATTAACCAAATCCAAGCGGGGTAAAGGGTTTCAACAGCTTTTATCTAAGCCCAACTGATCCATAACATGAAAAACAAAAAAGTCCGTTTTTCATCAAAAGTCATGCTGAAAAAAATGGTGGGAACCGGTTTTAAAGTATGGTGACGTACTATCCAATGGTGCGCAGCCAATAAACCAAGTATTAACCAAATCCAAGCGGGGTAAAGGGTTTCAACAGCTTTTATCTAAGCCCAACTGATCCATAACATGAAAAACAAAAAAGTCCGTTTTTCATCAAAAGTCATGCTGAAAAAAATGGTGGGAACCGGTTTTAAAGTATGGTGACGTACTATCCAATGGTGCGCAGCCAATAAACCAAGTATTAACCAAATCCAAGCGGGGTAAAGGGTTTCAACAGCTTTTATCTAAGCCCAACTGATCCATAACATGAAAAACAAAAAAGTCCGTTTTTCATCAAAAGTCATGCTGAAAAAAATGGTGGGAACCGGTTTTAAAGTATGGTGACGTACTATCCAATGGTGCGCAGCCAATAAACCAAGTATTAACCAAATCCAAGCGGGGTAAAGGGTTTCAACAGCTTTTATCTAAGCCCAACTGATCCATAACATGAAAAACAAAAAAGTCCGTTTTTCATCAAAAGTCATGCTGAAAAAAATGGTGGGAACCGGTTTTAAAGTATGGTGACGTACTATCCAATGGTGCGCAGCCAATAAACCAAGTATTAACCAAATCCAAGCGGGGTAAAGGGTTTCAACAGCTTTTATCTAAGCCCAACTGATCCATAACATGAAAAACAAAAAAGTCCGTTTTTCATCAAAAGTCATGCTGAAAAAAATGGTGGGAACCGGTTTTAAAGTATGGTGACGTACTATCCAATGGTGCGCAGCCAATAAACCAAGTATTAACCAAATCCAAGCGGGGTAAAGGGTTTCAACAGCTTTTATCTAAGCCCAACTGATCCATAACATGAAAAACAAAAAAGTCCGTTTTTCATCAAAAGTCATGCTGAAAAAAATGGTGGGAACCGGTTTTAAAGTATGGTGACGTACTATCCAATGGTGCGCAGCCAATAAACCAAGTATTAACCAAATCCAAGCGGGGTAAAGGGTTTCAACAGCTTTTATCTAAGCCCAACTGATCCATAACATGAAAAACAAAAAAGTCCGTTTTTCATCAAAAGTCATGCTGAAAAAAATGGTGGGAACCGGTTTTAAAGTATGGTGACGTACTATCCAATGGTGCGCAGCCAATAAACCAAGTATTAACCAAATCCAAGCGGGGTAAAGGGTTTCAACAGCTTTTATCTAAGCCCAACTGATCCATAACATGAAAAACAAAAAAGTCCGTTTTTCATCAAAAGTCATGCTGAAAAAAATGGTGGGAACCGGTTTTAAAGTATGGTGACGTACTATCCAATGGTGCGCAGCCAATAAACCAAGTATTAACCAAATCCAAGCGGGGTAAAGGGTTTCAACAGCTTTTATCTAAGCCCAACTGATCCATAACATGAAAAACAAAAAAGTCCGTTTTTCATCAAAAGTCATGCTGAAAAAAATGGTGGGAACCGGTTTTAAAGTATGGTGACGTACTATCCAATGGTGCGCAGCCAATAAACCAAGTATTAACCAAATCCAAGCGGGGTAAAGGGTTTCAACAGCTTTTATCTAAGCCCAACTGATCCATAACATGAAAAACAAAAAAGTCCGTTTTTCATCAAAAGTCATGCTGAAAAAAATGGTGGGAACCGGTTTTAAAGTATGGTGACGTACTATCCAATGGTGCGCAGCCAATAAACCAAGTATTAACCAAATCCAAGCGGGGTAAAGGGTTTCAACAGCTTTTATCTAAGCCCAACTGATCCATAACATGAAAAACAAAAAAGTCCGTTTTTCATCAAAAGTCATGCTGAAAAAAATGGTGGGAACCGGTTTTAAAGTATGGTGACGTACTATCCAATGGTGCGCAGCCAATAAACCAAGTATTAACCAAATCCAAGCGGGGTAAAGGGTTTCAACAGCTTTTATCTAAGCCCAACTGATCCATAACATGAAAAACAAAAAAGTCCGTTTTTCATCAAAAGTCATGCTGAAAAAAATGGTGGGAACCGGTTTTAAAGTATGGTGACGTACTATCCAATGGTGCGCAGCCAATAAACCAAGTATTAACCAAATCCAAGCGGGGTAAAGGGTTTCAACAGCTTTTATCTAAGCCCAACTGATCCATAACATGAAAAACAAAAAAGTCCGTTTTTCATCAAAAGTCATGCTGAAAAAAATGGTGGGAACCGGTTTTAAAGTATGGTGACGTACTATCCAATGGTGCGCAGCCAATAAACCAAGTATTAACCAAATCCAAGCGGGGTAAAGGGTTTCAACAGCTTTTATCTAAGCCCAACTGATCCATAACATGAAAAACAAAAAAGTCCGTTTTTCATCAAAAGTCATGCTGAAAAAAATGGTGGGAACCGGTTTTAAAGTATGGTGACGTACTATCCAATGGTGCGCAGCCAATAAACCAAGTATTAACCAAATCCAAGCGGGGTAAAGGGTTTCAACAGCTTTTATCTAAGCCCAACTGATCCATAACATGAAAAACAAAAAAGTCCGTTTTTCATCAAAAGTCATGCTGAAAAAAATGGTGGGAACCGGTTTTAAAGTATGGTGACGTACTATCCAATGGTGCGCAGCCAATAAACCAAGTATTAACCAAATCCAAGCGGGGTAAAGGGTTTCAACAGCTTTTATCTAAGCCCAACTGATCCATAACATGAAAAACAAAAAAGTCCGTTTTTCATCAAAAGTCATGCTGAAAAAAATGGTGGGAACCGGTTTTAAAGTATGGTGACGTACTATCCAATGGTGCGCAGCCAATAAACCAAGTATTAACCAAATCCAAGCGGGGTAAAGGGTTTCAACAGCTTTTATCTAAGCCCAACTGATCCATAACATGAAAAACAAAAAAGTCCGTTTTTCATCAAAAGTCATGCTGAAAAAAATGGTGGGAACCGGTTTTAAAGTATGGTGACGTACTATCCAATGGTGCGCAGCCAATAAACCAAGTATTAACCAAATCCAAGCGGGGTAAAGGGTTTCAACAGCTTTTATCTAAGCCCAACTGATCCATAACATGAAAAACAAAAAAGTCCGTTTTTCATCAAAAGTCATGCTGAAAAAAATGGTGGGAACCGGTTTTAAAGTATGGTGACGTACTATCCAATGGTGCGCAGCCAATAAACCAAGTATTAACCAAATCCAAGCGGGGTAAAGGGTTTCAACAGCTTTTATCTAAGCCCAACTGATCCATAACATGAAAAACAAAAAAGTCCGTTTTTCATCAAAAGTCATGCTGAAAAAAATGGTGGGAACCGGTTTTAAAGTATGGTGACGTACTATCCAATGGTGCGCAGCCAATAAACCAAGTATTAACCAAATCCAAGCGGGGTAAAGGGTTTCAACAGCTTTTATCTAAGCCCAACTGATCCATAACATGAAAAACAAAAAAGTCCGTTTTTCATCAAAAGTCATGCTGAAAAAAATGGTGGGAACCGGTTTTAAAGTATGGTGACGTACTATCCAATGGTGCGCAGCCAATAAACCAAGTATTAACCAAATCCAAGCGGGGTAAAGGGTTTCAACAGCTTTTATCTAAGCCCAACTGATCCATAACATGAAAAACAAAAAAGTCCGTTTTTCATCAAAAGTCATGCTGAAAAAAATGGTGGGAACCGGTTTTAAAGTATGGTGACGTACTATCCAATGGTGCGCAGCCAATAAACCAAGTATTAACCAAATCCAAGCGGGGTAAAGGGTTTCAACAGCTTTTATCTAAGCCCAACTGATCCATAACATGAAAAACAAAAAAGTCCGTTTTTCATCAAAAGTCATGCTGAAAAAAATGGTGGGAACCGGTTTTAAAGTATGGTGACGTACTATCCAATGGTGCGCAGCCAATAAACCAAGTATTAACCAAATCCAAGCGGGGTAAAGGGTTTCAACAGCTTTTATCTAAGCCCAACTGATCCATAACATGAAAAACAAAAAAGTCCGTTTTTCATCAAAAGTCATGCTGAAAAAAATGGTGGGAACCGGTTTTAAAGTATGGTGACGTACTATCCAATGGTGCGCAGCCAATAAACCAAGTATTAACCAAATCCAAGCGGGGTAAAGGGTTTCAACAGCTTTTATCTAAGCCCAACTGATCCATAACATGAAAAACAAAAAAGTCCGTTTTTCATCAAAAGTCATGCTGAAAAAAATGGTGGGAACCGGTTTTAAAGTATGGTGACGTACTATCCAATGGTGCGCAGCCAATAAACCAAGTATTAACCAAATCCAAGCGGGGTAAAGGGTTTCAACAGCTTTTATCTAAGCCCAACTGATCCATAACATGAAAAACAAAAAAGTCCGTTTTTCATCAAAAGTCATGCTGAAAAAAATGGTGGGAACCGGTTTTAAAGTATGGTGACGTACTATCCAATGGTGCGCAGCCAATAAACCAAGTATTAACCAAATCCAAGCGGGGTAAAGGGTTTCAACAGCTTTTATCTAAGCCCAACTGATCCATAACATGAAAAACAAAAAAGTCCGTTTTTCATCAAAAGTCATGCTGAAAAAAATGGTGGGAACCGGTTTTAAAGTATGGTGACGTACTATCCAATGGTGCGCAGCCAATAAACCAAGTATTAACCAAATCCAAGCGGGGTAAAGGGTTTCAACAGCTTTTATCTAAGCCCAACTGATCCATAACATGAAAAACAAAAAAGTCCGTTTTTCATCAAAAGTCATGCTGAAAAAAATGGTGGGAACCGGTTTTAAAGTATGGTGACGTACTATCCAATGGTGCGCAGCCAATAAACCAAGTATTAACCAAATCCAAGCGGGGTAAAGGGTTTCAACAGCTTTTATCTAAGCCCAACTGATCCATAACATGAAAAACAAAAAAGTCCGTTTTTCATCAAAAGTCATGCTGAAAAAAATGGTGGGAACCGGTTTTAAAGTATGGTGACGTACTATCCAATGGTGCGCAGCCAATAAACCAAGTATTAACCAAATCCAAGCGGGGTAAAGGGTTTCAACAGCTTTTATCTAAGCCCAACTGATCCATAACATGAAAAACAAAAAAGTCCGTTTTTCATCAAAAGTCATGCTGAAAAAAATGGTGGGAACCGGTTTTAAAGTATGGTGACGTACTATCCAATGGTGCGCAGCCAATAAACCAAGTATTAACCAAATCCAAGCGGGGTAAAGGGTTTCAACAGCTTTTATCTAAGCCCAACTGATCCATAACATGAAAAACAAAAAAGTCCGTTTTTCATCAAAAGTCATGCTGAAAAAAATGGTGGGAACCGGTTTTAAAGTATGGTGACGTACTATCCAATGGTGCGCAGCCAATAAACCAAGTATTAACCAAATCCAAGCGGGGTAAAGGGTTTCAACAGCTTTTATCTAAGCCCAACTGATCCATAACATGAAAAACAAAAAAGTCCGTTTTTCATCAAAAGTCATGCTGAAAAAAATGGTGGGAACCGGTTTTAAAGTATGGTGACGTACTATCCAATGGTGCGCAGCCAATAAACCAAGTATTAACCAAATCCAAGCGGGGTAAAGGGTTTCAACAGCTTTTATCTAAGCCCAACTGATCCATAACATGAAAAACAAAAAAGTCCGTTTTTCATCAAAAGTCATGCTGAAAAAAATGGTGGGAACCGGTTTTAAAGTATGGTGACGTACTATCCAATGGTGCGCAGCCAATAAACCAAGTATTAACCAAATCCAAGCGGGGTAAAGGGTTTCAACAGCTTTTATCTAAGCCCAACTGATCCATAACATGAAAAACAAAAAAGTCCGTTTTTCATCAAAAGTCATGCTGAAAAAAATGGTGGGAACCGGTTTTAAAGTATGGTGACGTACTATCCAATGGTGCGCAGCCAATAAACCAAGTATTAACCAAATCCAAGCGGGGTAAAGGGTTTCAACAGCTTTTATCTAAGCCCAACTGATCCATAACATGAAAAACAAAAAAGTCCGTTTTTCATCAAAAGTCATGCTGAAAAAAATGGTGGGAACCGGTTTTAAAGTATGGTGACGTACTATCCAATGGTGCGCAGCCAATAAACCAAGTATTAACCAAATCCAAGCGGGGTAAAGGGTTTCAACAGCTTTTATCTAAGCCCAACTGATCCATAACATGAAAAACAAAAAAGTCCGTTTTTCATCAAAAGTCATGCTGAAAAAAATGGTGGGAACCGGTTTTAAAGTATGGTGACGTACTATCCAATGGTGCGCAGCCAATAAACCAAGTATTAACCAAATCCAAGCGGGGTAAAGGGTTTCAACAGCTTTTATCTAAGCCCAACTGATCCATAACATGAAAAACAAAAAAGTCCGTTTTTCATCAAAAGTCATGCTGAAAAAAATGGTGGGAACCGGTTTTAAAGTATGGTGACGTACTATCCAATGGTGCGCAGCCAATAAACCAAGTATTAACCAAATCCAAGCGGGGTAAAGGGTTTCAACAGCTTTTATCTAAGCCCAACTGATCCATAACATGAAAAACAAAAAAGTCCGTTTTTCATCAAAAGTCATGCTGAAAAAAATGGTGGGAACCGGTTTTAAAGTATGGTGACGTACTATCCAATGGTGCGCAGCCAATAAACCAAGTATTAACCAAATCCAAGCGGGGTAAAGGGTTTCAACAGCTTTTATCTAAGCCCAACTGATCCATAACATGAAAAACAAAAAAGTCCGTTTTTCATCAAAAGTCATGCTGAAAAAAATGGTGGGAACCGGTTTTAAAGTATGGTGACGTACTATCCAATGGTGCGCAGCCAATAAACCAAGTATTAACCAAATCCAAGCGGGGTAAAGGGTTTCAACAGCTTTTATCTAAGCCCAACTGATCCATAACATGAAAAACAAAAAAGTCCGTTTTTCATCAAAAGTCATGCTGAAAAAAATGGTGGGAACCGGTTTTAAAGTATGGTGACGTACTATCCAATGGTGCGCAGCCAATAAACCAAGTATTAACCAAATCCAAGCGGGGTAAAGGGTTTCAACAGCTTTTATCTAAGCCCAACTGATCCATAACATGAAAAACAAAAAAGTCCGTTTTTCATCAAAAGTCATGCTGAAAAAAATGGTGGGAACCGGTTTTAAAGTATGGTGACGTACTATCCAATGGTGCGCAGCCAATAAACCAAGTATTAACCAAATCCAAGCGGGGTAAAGGGTTTCAACAGCTTTTATCTAAGCCCAACTGATCCATAACATGAAAAACAAAAAAGTCCGTTTTTCATCAAAAGTCATGCTGAAAAAAATGGTGGGAACCGGTTTTAAAGTATGGTGACGTACTATCCAATGGTGCGCAGCCAATAAACCAAGTATTAACCAAATCCAAGCGGGGTAAAGGGTTTCAACAGCTTTTATCTAAGCCCAACTGATCCATAACATGAAAAACAAAAAAGTCCGTTTTTCATCAAAAGTCATGCTGAAAAAAATGGTGGGAACCGGTTTTAAAGTATGGTGACGTACTATCCAATGGTGCGCAGCCAATAAACCAAGTATTAACCAAATCCAAGCGGGGTAAAGGGTTTCAACAGCTTTTATCTAAGCCCAACTGATCCATAACATGAAAAACAAAAAAGTCCGTTTTTCATCAAAAGTCATGCTGAAAAAAATGGTGGGAACCGGTTTTAAAGTATGGTGACGTACTATCCAATGGTGCGCAGCCAATAAACCAAGTATTAACCAAATCCAAGCGGGGTAAAGGGTTTCAACAGCTTTTATCTAAGCCCAACTGATCCATAACATGAAAAACAAAAAAGTCCGTTTTTCATCAAAAGTCATGCTGAAAAAAATGGTGGGAACCGGTTTTAAAGTATGGTGACGTACTATCCAATGGTGCGCAGCCAATAAACCAAGTATTAACCAAATCCAAGCGGGGTAAAGGGTTTCAACAGCTTTTATCTAAGCCCAACTGATCCATAACATGAAAAACAAAAAAGTCCGTTTTTCATCAAAAGTCATGCTGAAAAAAATGGTGGGAACCGGTTTTAAAGTATGGTGACGTACTATCCAATGGTGCGCAGCCAATAAACCAAGTATTAACCAAATCCAAGCGGGGTAAAGGGTTTCAACAGCTTTTATCTAAGCCCAACTGATCCATAACATGAAAAACAAAAAAGTCCGTTTTTCATCAAAAGTCATGCTGAAAAAAATGGTGGGAACCGGTTTTAAAGTATGGTGACGTACTATCCAATGGTGCGCAGCCAATAAACCAAGTATTAACCAAATCCAAGCGGGGTAAAGGGTTTCAACAGCTTTTATCTAAGCCCAACTGATCCATAACATGAAAAACAAAAAAGTCCGTTTTTCATCAAAAGTCATGCTGAAAAAAATGGTGGGAACCGGTTTTAAAGTATGGTGACGTACTATCCAATGGTGCGCAGCCAATAAACCAAGTATTAACCAAATCCAAGCGGGGTAAAGGGTTTCAACAGCTTTTATCTAAGCCCAACTGATCCATAACATGAAAAACAAAAAAGTCCGTTTTTCATCAAAAGTCATGCTGAAAAAAATGGTGGGAACCGGTTTTAAAGTATGGTGACGTACTATCCAATGGTGCGCAGCCAATAAACCAAGTATTAACCAAATCCAAGCGGGGTAAAGGGTTTCAACAGCTTTTATCTAAGCCCAACTGATCCATAACATGAAAAACAAAAAAGTCCGTTTTTCATCAAAAGTCATGCTGAAAAAAATGGTGGGAACCGGTTTTAAAGTATGGTGACGTACTATCCAATGGTGCGCAGCCAATAAACCAAGTATTAACCAAATCCAAGCGGGGTAAAGGGTTTCAACAGCTTTTATCTAAGCCCAACTGATCCATAACATGAAAAACAAAAAAGTCCGTTTTTCATCAAAAGTCATGCTGAAAAAAATGGTGGGAACCGGTTTTAAAGTATGGTGACGTACTATCCAATGGTGCGCAGCCAATAAACCAAGTATTAACCAAATCCAAGCGGGGTAAAGGGTTTCAACAGCTTTTATCTAAGCCCAACTGATCCATAACATGAAAAACAAAAAAGTCCGTTTTTCATCAAAAGTCATGCTGAAAAAAATGGTGGGAACCGGTTTTAAAGTATGGTGACGTACTATCCAATGGTGCGCAGCCAATAAACCAAGTATTAACCAAATCCAAGCGGGGTAAAGGGTTTCAACAGCTTTTATCTAAGCCCAACTGATCCATAACATGAAAAACAAAAAAGTCCGTTTTTCATCAAAAGTCATGCTGAAAAAAATGGTGGGAACCGGTTTTAAAGTATGGTGACGTACTATCCAATGGTGCGCAGCCAATAAACCAAGTATTAACCAAATCCAAGCGGGGTAAAGGGTTTCAACAGCTTTTATCTAAGCCCAACTGATCCATAACATGAAAAACAAAAAAGTCCGTTTTTCATCAAAAGTCATGCTGAAAAAAATGGTGGGAACCGGTTTTAAAGTATGGTGACGTACTATCCAATGGTGCGCAGCCAATAAACCAAGTATTAACCAAATCCAAGCGGGGTAAAGGGTTTCAACAGCTTTTATCTAAGCCCAACTGATCCATAACATGAAAAACAAAAAAGTCCGTTTTTCATCAAAAGTCATGCTGAAAAAAATGGTGGGAACCGGTTTTAAAGTATGGTGACGTACTATCCAATGGTGCGCAGCCAATAAACCAAGTATTAACCAAATCCAAGCGGGGTAAAGGGTTTCAACAGCTTTTATCTAAGCCCAACTGATCCATAACATGAAAAACAAAAAAGTCCGTTTTTCATCAAAAGTCATGCTGAAAAAAATGGTGGGAACCGGTTTTAAAGTATGGTGACGTACTATCCAATGGTGCGCAGCCAATAAACCAAGTATTAACCAAATCCAAGCGGGGTAAAGGGTTTCAACAGCTTTTATCTAAGCCCAACTGATCCATAACATGAAAAACAAAAAAGTCCGTTTTTCATCAAAAGTCATGCTGAAAAAAATGGTGGGAACCGGTTTTAAAGTATGGTGACGTACTATCCAATGGTGCGCAGCCAATAAACCAAGTATTAACCAAATCCAAGCGGGGTAAAGGGTTTCAACAGCTTTTATCTAAGCCCAACTGATCCATAACATGAAAAACAAAAAAGTCCGTTTTTCATCAAAAGTCATGCTGAAAAAAATGGTGGGAACCGGTTTTAAAGTATGGTGACGTACTATCCAATGGTGCGCAGCCAATAAACCAAGTATTAACCAAATCCAAGCGGGGTAAAGGGTTTCAACAGCTTTTATCTAAGCCCAACTGATCCATAACATGAAAAACAAAAAAGTCCGTTTTTCATCAAAAGTCATGCTGAAAAAAATGGTGGGAACCGGTTTTAAAGTATGGTGACGTACTATCCAATGGTGCGCAGCCAATAAACCAAGTATTAACCAAATCCAAGCGGGGTAAAGGGTTTCAACAGCTTTTATCTAAGCCCAACTGATCCATAACATGAAAAACAAAAAAGTCCGTTTTTCATCAAAAGTCATGCTGAAAAAAATGGTGGGAACCGGTTTTAAAGTATGGTGACGTACTATCCAATGGTGCGCAGCCAATAAACCAAGTATTAACCAAATCCAAGCGGGGTAAAGGGTTTCAACAGCTTTTATCTAAGCCCAACTGATCCATAACATGAAAAACAAAAAAGTCCGTTTTTCATCAAAAGTCATGCTGAAAAAAATGGTGGGAACCGGTTTTAAAGTATGGTGACGTACTATCCAATGGTGCGCAGCCAATAAACCAAGTATTAACCAAATCCAAGCGGGGTAAAGGGTTTCAACAGCTTTTATCTAAGCCCAACTGATCCATAACATGAAAAACAAAAAAGTCCGTTTTTCATCAAAAGTCATGCTGAAAAAAATGGTGGGAACCGGTTTTAAAGTATGGTGACGTACTATCCAATGGTGCGCAGCCAATAAACCAAGTATTAACCAAATCCAAGCGGGGTAAAGGGTTTCAACAGCTTTTATCTAAGCCCAACTGATCCATAACATGAAAAACAAAAAAGTCCGTTTTTCATCAAAAGTCATGCTGAAAAAAATGGTGGGAACCGGTTTTAAAGTATGGTGACGTACTATCCAATGGTGCGCAGCCAATAAACCAAGTATTAACCAAATCCAAGCGGGGTAAAGGGTTTCAACAGCTTTTATCTAAGCCCAACTGATCCATAACATGAAAAACAAAAAAGTCCGTTTTTCATCAAAAGTCATGCTGAAAAAAATGGTGGGAACCGGTTTTAAAGTATGGTGACGTACTATCCAATGGTGCGCAGCCAATAAACCAAGTATTAACCAAATCCAAGCGGGGTAAAGGGTTTCAACAGCTTTTATCTAAGCCCAACTGATCCATAACATGAAAAACAAAAAAGTCCGTTTTTCATCAAAAGTCATGCTGAAAAAAATGGTGGGAACCGGTTTTAAAGTATGGTGACGTACTATCCAATGGTGCGCAGCCAATAAACCAAGTATTAACCAAATCCAAGCGGGGTAAAGGGTTTCAACAGCTTTTATCTAAGCCCAACTGATCCATAACATGAAAAACAAAAAAGTCCGTTTTTCATCAAAAGTCATGCTGAAAAAAATGGTGGGAACCGGTTTTAAAGTATGGTGACGTACTATCCAATGGTGCGCAGCCAATAAACCAAGTATTAACCAAATCCAAGCGGGGTAAAGGGTTTCAACAGCTTTTATCTAAGCCCAACTGATCCATAACATGAAAAACAAAAAAGTCCGTTTTTCATCAAAAGTCATGCTGAAAAAAATGGTGGGAACCGGTTTTAAAGTATGGTGACGTACTATCCAATGGTGCGCAGCCAATAAACCAAGTATTAACCAAATCCAAGCGGGGTAAAGGGTTTCAACAGCTTTTATCTAAGCCCAACTGATCCATAACATGAAAAACAAAAAAGTCCGTTTTTCATCAAAAGTCATGCTGAAAAAAATGGTGGGAACCGGTTTTAAAGTATGGTGACGTACTATCCAATGGTGCGCAGCCAATAAACCAAGTATTAACCAAATCCAAGCGGGGTAAAGGGTTCCATAACATGAAAAACAAAAAAGTCCGTTTTTCATCAAAAGTCATGCTGAAAAAAATGGTGGGAACCGGTTTTAAAGTATGGTGACGTACTATCCAATGGTGCGCAGCCAATAAACCAAGTATTAACCAAATCCAAGCGGGGTAAAGGGTTTCAACAGCTTTTATCTAAGCCCAACTGATCCATAACATGAAAAACAAAAAAGTCCGTTTTTCATCAAAAGTCATGCTGAAAAAAATGGTGGGAACCGGTTTTAAAGTATGGTGACGTACTATCCAATGGTGCGCAGCCAATAAACCAAGTATTAACCAAATCCAAGCGGGGTAAAGGGTTTCAACAGCTTTTATCTAAGCCCAACTGATCCATAACATGAAAAACAAAAAAGTCCGTTTTTCATCAAAAGTCATGCTGAAAAAAATGGTGGGAACCGGTTTTAAAGTATGGTGACGTACTATCCAATGGTGCGCAGCCAATAAACCAAGTATTAACCAAATCCAAGCGGGGTAAAGGGTTTCAACAGCTTTTATCTAAGCCCAACTGATCCATAACATGAAAAACAAAAAAGTCCGTTTTTCATCAAAAGTCATGCTGAAAAAAATGGTGGGAACCGGTTTTAAAGTATGGTGACGTACTATCCAATGGTGCGCAGCCAATAAACCAAGTATTAACCAAATCCAAGCGGGGTAAAGGGTTTCAACAGCTTTTATCTAAGCCCAACTGATCCATAACATGAAAAACAAAAAAGTCCGTTTTTCATCAAAAGTCATGCTGAAAAAAATGGTGGGAACCGGTTTTAAAGTATGGTGACGTACTATCCAATGGTGCGCAGCCAATAAACCAAGTATTAACCAAATCCAAGCGGGGTAAAGGGTTTCAACAGCTTTTATCTAAGCCCAACTGATCCATAACATGAAAAACAAAAAAGTCCGTTTTTCATCAAAAGTCATGCTGAAAAAAATGGTGGGAACCGGTTTTAAAGTATGGTGACGTACTATCCAATGGTGCGCAGCCAATAAACCAAGTATTAACCAAATCCAAGCGGGGTAAAGGGTTTCAACAGCTTTTATCTAAGCCCAACTGATCCATAACATGAAAAACAAAAAAGTCCGTTTTTCATCAAAAGTCATGCTGAAAAAAATGGTGGGAACCGGTTTTAAAGTATGGTGACGTACTATCCAATGGTGCGCAGCCAATAAACCAAGTATTAACCAAATCCAAGCGGGGTAAAGGGTTTCAACAGCTTTTATCTAAGCCCAACTGATCCATAACATGAAAAACAAAAAAGTCCGTTTTTCATCAAAAGTCATGCTGAAAAAAATGGTGGGAACCGGTTTTAAAGTATGGTGACGTACTATCCAATGGTGCGCAGCCAATAAACCAAGTATTAACCAAATCCAAGCGGGGTAAAGGGTTTCAACAGCTTTTATCTAAGCCCAACTGATCCATAACATGAAAAACAAAAAAGTCCGTTTTTCATCAAAAGTCATGCTGAAAAAAATGGTGGGAACCGGTTTTAAAGTATGGTGACGTACTATCCAATGGTGCGCAGCCAATAAACCAAGTATTAACCAAATCCAAGCGGGGTAAAGGGTTTCAACAGCTTTTATCTAAGCCCAACTGATCCATAACATGAAAAACAAAAAAGTCCGTTTTTCATCAAAAGTCATGCTGAAAAAAATGGTGGGAACCGGTTTTAAAGTATGGTGACGTACTATCCAATGGTGCGCAGCCAATAAACCAAGTATTAACCAAATCCAAGCGGGGTAAAGGGGTATTAACCAAATCCAAGCGGGGTAAAGGGTTTCAACAGCTTTTATCTAAGCCCAACTGATCCATAACATGAAAAACAAAAAAGTCCGTTTTTCATCAAAAGTCATGCTGAAAAAAATGGTGGGAACCGGTTTTAAAGTATGGTGACGTACTATCCAATGGTGCGCAGCCAATAAACCAAGTATTAACCAAATCCAAGCGGGGTAAAGGGTTTCAACAGCTTTTATCTAAGCCCAACTGATCCATAACATGAAAAACAAAAAAGTCCGTTTTTCATCAAAAGTCATGCTGAAAAAAATGGTGGGAACCGGTTTTAAAGTATGGTGACGTACTATCCAATGGTGCGCAGCCAATAAACCAAGTATTAACCAAATCCAAGCGGGGTAAAGGGTTTCAACAGCTTTTATCTAAGCCCAACTGATCCATAACATGAAAAACAAAAAAGTCCGTTTTTCATCAAAAGTCATGCTGAAAAAAATGGTGGGAACCGGTTTTAAAGTATGGTGACGTACTATCCAATGGTGCGCAGCCAATAAACCAAGTATTAACCAAATCCAAGCGGGGTAAAGGGTTTCAACAGCTTTTATCTAAGCCCAACTGATCCATAACATGAAAAACAAAAAAGTCCGTTTTTCATCAAAAGTCATGCTGAAAAAAATGGTGGGAACCGGTTTTAAAGTATGGTGACGTACTATCCAATGGTGCGCAGCCAATAAACCAAGTATTAACCAAATCCAAGCGGGGTAAAGGGTTTCAACAGCTTTTATCTAAGCCCAACTGATCCATAACATGAAAAACAAAAAAGTCCGTTTTTCATCAAAAGTCATGCTGAAAAAAATGGTGGGAACCGGTTTTAAAGTATGGTGACGTACTATCCAATGGTGCGCAGCCAATAAACCAAGTATTAACCAAATCCAAGCGGGGTAAAGGGTTTCAACAGCTTTTATCTAAGCCCAACTGATCCATAACATGAAAAACAAAAAAGTCCGTTTTTCATCAAAAGTCATGCTGAAAAAAATGGTGGGAACCGGTTTTAAAGTATGGTGACGTACTATCCAATGGTGCGCAGCCAATAAACCAAGTATTAACCAAATCCAAGCGGGGTAAAGGGTTTCAACAGCTTTTATCTAAGCCCAACTGATCCATAACATGAAAAACAAAAAAGTCCGTTTTTCATCAAAAGTCATGCTGAAAAAAATGGTGGGAACCGGTTTTAAAGTATGGTGACGTACTATCCAATGGTGCGCAGCCAATAAACCAAGTATTAACCAAATCCAAGCGGGGTAAAGGGTTTCAACAGCTTTTATCTAAGCCCAACTGATCCATAACATGAAAAACAAAAAAGTCCGTTTTTCATCAAAAGTCATGCTGAAAAAAATGGTGGGAACCGGTTTTAAAGTATGGTGACGTACTATCCAATGGTGCGCAGCCAATAAACCAAGTATTAACCAAATCCAAGCGGGGTAAAGGGTTTCAACATCTTTTATCTAAGCCCAACTGATCCATAACATGAAAAACAAAAAAGTCCGTTTTTCATCAAAAGTCATGCTGAAAAAAATGGTGGGAACCGGTTTTAAAGTATGGTGACGTACTATCCAATGGTGCGCAGCCAATAAACCAAGTATTAACCAAATCCAAGCGGGGTAAAGGGTTTCAACAGCTTTTATCTAAGCCCAACTGATCCATAACATGAAAAACAAAAAAGTCCGTTTTTCATCAAAAGTCATGCTGAAAAAAATGGTGGGAACCGGTTTTAAAGTATGGTGACGTACTATCCAATGGTGCGCAGCCAATAAACCAAGTATTAACCAAATCCAAGCGGGGTAAAGGGTTTCAACAGCTTTTATCTAAGCCCAACTGATCCATAACATGAAAAACAAAAAAGTCCGTTTTTCATCAAAAGTCATGCTGAAAAAAATGGTGGGAACCGGTTTTAAAGTATGGTGACGTACTATCCAATGGTGCGCAGCCAATAAACCAAGTATTAACCAAATCCAAGCGGGGTAAAGGGTTTCAACAGCTTTTATCTAAGCCCAACTGATCCATAACATGAAAAACAAAAAAGTCCGTTTTTCATCAAAAGTCATGCTGAAAAAAATGGTGGGAACCGGTTTTAAAGTATGGTGACGTACTATCCAATGGTGCGCAGCCAATAAACCAAGTATTAACCAAATCCAAGCGGGGTAAAGGGTTTCAACAGCTTTTATCTAAGCCCAACTGATCCATAACATGAAAAACAAAAAAGTCCGTTTTTCATCAAAAGTCATGCTGAAAAAAATGGTGGGAACCGGTTTTAAAGTATGGTGACGTACTATCCAATGGTGCGCAGCCAATAAACCAAGTATTAACCAAATCCAAGCGGGGTAAAGGGTTTCAACAGCTTTTATCTAAGCCCAACTGATCCATAACATGAAAAACAAAAAAGTCCGTTTTTCATCAAAAGTCATGCTGAAAAAAATGGTTGGAACCGGTTTTAAAGTATGGTGACGTACTATCCAATGGTGCGCAGCCAATAAACCAAGTATTAACCAAATCCAAGCGGGGTAAAGGGTTTCAACAGCTTTTATCTAAGCCCAACTGATCCATAACATGAAAAACAAAAAAGTCCGTTTTTCATCAAAAGTCATGCTGATAAAAATGGTGGGAACCGGTTTTAAAGTATGGTGACGTACTATCCAATGGTGCGCAGCCAATAAACCAAGTATTAACCAAATCCAAGCGGGGTAAAGGAGCAGCAGAGAGGGTGAACCTCACAACTTTTCGAGCGTCGATTCGGAAATCTGAGGCTTCCACCAAATAGTAAAAAAAAATGGCGTCTATTCGATAAAATAAGATTTCCTTATATACGCCAACGTCGTTGTCATTTACCCTCTCTGCTGCTGGAACTTTCAGTTCTGGGTTAATAATTCTTTTACGAGTTCAACCAAATATTTGATCGAGTCTTTAGGACGAAAATCCTTTGTTGAAAATCGAAGATTTTTAGGATTTCACAAACAAACTAATCGCTAACACCTCTTCTTGTAAATCAATCAGATTATTTGACTGGTCGGTGAGTTTGAAATTAATTCTCGTTAACGAATTATTATGGCATCGCATGTAGACAGGATTAATTGGGTTCTCAATAATTAGGAATCCTGGAGGAGCTGTTGGTGCAAACGAATAAAGAATATATCCTTGCTGAGCTTGATTTGATTGCTCTAGATTAATTTGATAGCTTCCTTCAATTGCATCACATACTAAATTGAGCGCAATCACCGTTGAAATATTCACGTTGAACGGAGCGATATGCCTACCACCGCCATCTGGGTCATTATTATACCTGAAGAGGACAGCTGAATCTGATTTTTGTAGCGCCTTGATATCGGTTCTAACAATTCTTGCTAGTTCATCAGCGTTGTACTTGGGAAATTTGAAATTACGCAGATTGTCCTCTGTGATATTGTAATCGGTTAGGAATCGTTGTTTATTGTCGCTGTTGTCATTAATTATTGTTTGAATAATTAGTTCATAGATATATTCCATATCAGATATAAGTTGATTTATTATTTCAACGTGTTTTTGCGATTTTGTTTTCCGTAGTTGTTCTAGTTGTATTTCATATAATTGTTTAATTTCATTAAAATAACCACGGACGTCAGTTAGCGTAAATGAAATAGTAACAGATGAGTCGGTTGTTCTTTTAATGATAAAATCCCATTGCAATGTGTCTTTGTTGGTAAATATAAATCTATCGGCGATTCTTCCTTTTCTTATATCAGATAAATTATCTCGATAACTGGTATTGATTTCATGATATGATTGTACGTCCGTGGTTAAGTCGGTGGCGGATTTTTCCGGTGGTTTTTCAGGCCATCCTAACACTGTTCTTAACGAGCTGTTATATATATCTACAATGTATCCCTCTGTGCTTATTTCGATCGACGACGAGAGCGTCGGTTGATGAAGATTAATAGCTATTTTTGATTCTTTTCCAGTGATTGATTTTATTCTACGCTGAATTTCAGCATTGATTTGCTTAATTTGGTACGACCCAGTTGGTAACGAAACAGTTTCCCACTCTGGAGTACCATCGGGTTTATTCTTATACGAGAACACCAGTGCGTTATTGGGTTGCTGACCACCAAATGCAACCGATCTGATATTAGGCCAGCTATGATATACTCGTAATTTTGCCAGCGCGATCTCACGCACTGGAATCGGAGAAGGGAAGTTCACACTAAATTCAGGGTTCGTTGATGTTATTGATATCATGCTTGTTTGTACTGGGTTTGTGTTCTCCACTATTTGTTGAAGTAATTCCATCGGTGTCGTCATTGTTATTATACTCATGTTGTATTTCTAATTTTGACACCGCGGAATCATAAATACTGACCATCACTGAGAACTCACAATCTGGTATGGTTGAGATTATTGAGATCATTTTGTTTTTTTTGGGGTTTGTGTTTTCCAATTCCATCGGTGTTGTCATT
Organism: Unio pictorum; assembly: GCA_030141615.1. Classification (NCBI taxonomy): domain Eukaryota; kingdom Metazoa; phylum Mollusca; class Bivalvia; order Unionida; family Unionidae; genus Unio; species Unio pictorum. The sequence goes on along the minus strand of JARLTB010000167.1, from coordinate 2,031,620 downwards.
GTTATTATATTCATGTTGTTGCTCTAATTTTGATATCGCTGAATCAAAAATACTGACCATCGCTGAGAATTCACTATCTGATATAATTGTATTATCGAGTGACGATGATATCATCAATGATAATTGCGAATATGCGGTTGATGCAATATGAAATTGAAGTAAGTAATTCTGCAGTTTTCTCTGGCTGCATGATGATATCTTTTTTGCTATCCCGGTTGATATACCCCCGATTGTAGCCACCGCAGAAATGCAAATTGGAACTACGACCGGGGCAATCATTATAACCGATGCAAGTATTATTCCGGCGCCAGCGAGAACGCTTGACACCGAGTACATAGTAATATCAATTGCGGTGATTCTTCGTCGGTATTTTTTTATTTTTATTTGATACTCCTCGGCGAGGGTTTTGAGTCTATTTTGAAATTCTCTGACCTGATCATTGCGACATTGAGTTGATGAAATCATTGTTATTTTAAAAACGCTAGCGTTTTCAATTATTTGTCATCGTTAGCGGGAATTGCTAGTAGCTTCAGCCGGAAAAATGATCTACGAGTTCTAAACACCAGTGTATTGTTGATCTAATTGTATTATCAACCGCGACAATCTCAAATTCTTCTTTACCATTGATAATTACTGTCGCGGTGCCACCAAAGTAGGTTTTACCTTTCACGATGATATCAAATTGCTTGGTAGAGACTAACGTCATCCTGTAGATACCACTGGACCCCTCCCCGATATCGATTGGCAATCTAACACTAGATTCTTTTACCCAATCAAAGGTCCCATAATCGACCGTATACACGATATTTTCAATGCTTCCGTGTGGATGCGGAATCTTTACCTTTTCAAAGGTTTCTTTTAGTTTAAGAATATCATTATACATTTCGAGGTAATTTGTCTTGATTTCGTTAGTATTTATCGTCCTCACCGCCTTCTTGTTAAAAAAGAACGAAATCAAAAGGTATTTAAATTCATCGAGTTCTTTTAGTTTAAGAATATCATTATACATTTCGAGATAGTTTACACGGACTTCGGTGTCAAGCATCATCCTCCCCGCCTTCTTGTTAAAAAAGAATGAAATCAGAAGGTTTGTGATTCCAAGCTGTGTTTGGTTTTCAATATACCAGTCGATGTTCGAAAATTTTGTCGTGATATCCTTGGGTTTACTACCCTCAAAGAACTTATTAACAAACTCGTTGGTGAGTTTTTGTTCGTCAATAGCGCTTTTAACTTCAGCGAGAGTCATGCCTGTCAACGATGTGGTTTCAGATTCATCACGTGTTCTCCCCAAAAATTTATCAACGATGGTATTAAGTGTTGTTTGTCTCACCATAAACCTAATAATATCGTTGAGAGTCATCGTAGATGTAGCTGGGACACCAAAGAAATTATTAGCGACGTAGGCATTGTGAGTATGCCTGATAATAAACTCGCTAATTTCAGCGAGAGTCGAGTCTGCCACAGGTGGGGATCCAAAAAACTTACTAACGACGTCGTTGGTGGGTTTTTGTACCTTTTCAAGATTTTCTATTAGTTTAAAAATCTCGAGATAATTTGCCTTGATTTCTGAAGCAGTCATCATCCTTCCAGCTTCCTTGTTAGCGATGAATGAATTCAACAAGTCTTTAATTTCAGCGAGAGTCATGCCAACCACAAGCGGGGTTCCAAAGAATTTATGTATAACATTTTTGCGAAAATTATTATAACCTCGTATAAGATCATTCAGCTCACGTTCGTTGGTAGCAATCGCGTCGGTGATCGTAGAAATAAGATTACCAGGTTTAAGTTGTCCACCGCTGGAATAAAGCGCAATAGAGTTTTCAGCGGCATCGCTCTGCCGTATCAAAATGTCATTCACGGATATATTACTGCTTTTCAATTTACCCTGTTTGTCTTGAAATACAACTATTTCGTTCGGGTCAACATTTACTAAATTTAACGTCTCAGCGATTTCATCTTCAATTATTTTTTTTACATCCTCGATAGAACCCGCAGATGTTTCCGCGGTGGGTTCCGACATTGACAGAGATTGTCCCCAAATATCAATCATTATTGTTATCGTAACTTGTGTTTTCAATTTATTGATCCTTGTAATTTCCCACTCGTGTATTCGTTTACAACCAGATGAGGTGGTTTCCACGGAGATCCAAAGGATTTTAATGAAATCTCTGCGAGGACATTTAATACTTCATGGCCGCATATCGGTGGATCATTTAATTGTTGTGTTGGCAGCGTGGAATAAAAAATCGGAAACTTTTTGAGTTTCATCGAAGAATTTATATACCGCATAAACTCGCTTGGTGGAGCTAACCCATATGAATCGAAATAGACAATCCCACGTGGATCAATCGCGTATGCAACCCAGTGAGTTCCCGATCCGCTGCTGTTATCAAGATTGATAATACCGGTTTCAACGTTATTTGGTTTTCTTGGTAATTGATCTCTCATAAAAACCCCTCTGAAGTTTTTTATCGCTAGTTTTTTAGCAGCATCAATTAAATCAAAATTGGACATGGGAACCATAGGTTCGGAAATCGAAGATTTTTCAATTAATAAACCGTTCCTGGTATTCTTCTTAGACCCGATCCGTTCACGGATTTCCCGCTGTACCATGAATACGGGGTTCCTGGTAGGTACAACCCCTTTCCCTTTTTTTATATCCTTTCCCAGTTGCCTTTTTCAACGCCATCCCTGCCGCGGTACCAACGGCTCCCAACGCTGCCGCTTTCGCCACCGCTGGGGCAGCCGCTGCAATCAATGCTGGTATTGCGGCTAACAATGGAAATATACCACCTGATTTTATCATGTTCGCGACTGCGGCTTTTGAAAATTCTATTTGAACTCCTCGCTTATTTTTCATTGCATCATTGAAATGTTTTATTTGACGATCCGTTAATGATATTTTATGTGTACCGCCGGACATCTGCGCTGGTTTTAACGTTATTGTGGTTCCACATTCTTTAGCGGATTTTGATTTTAATTTCTTGACCTGACCATCAGTCAGCTTGACACTAACAATACTATATGGCATTTTATTGTAAAACACATTTATGCTTTCAATTGATCTAATTGTGAAAATCGTTTACGATTTCAATCATAGATTTTCCACTGGTGCATCAACGAGTCTCATTCGTCCGCCAGCCCCTTCTAACAACATTGATTTGTCGCTGAGAATAACAGCAACCGCTCTATAATCAACACCACCAGGATCTATACGAGCCCTAAAATGTATGTCAACAACGGATTGCCTTGTTAAATCAAGATGTTCCAGTGAAAAGTAATAAATTGGATACAAGTTCTTAAAATCGAGTTGCGATATTTGCAAACCAGTATCAACATTTTGATCACGACCCATATATGACAGCATCCGACGATACACACGTGCTATTTGGTTGTTTCCGTAATTAAGCTGTATATCCTCAGATGGTTCTTGTTGTCCGTTTATTCTCAGTGAAACCTCACTTACCCCTAACCGATCAAATATCATATGACTGCGTTCTTGGGAACCTAATCGATTCCTATTCTGCAGCGCTATAAATATATGACGTGGAGCTGAAACGCCTTGTTTTGATGCCAGGTGCCATGTAAATGTACCATTAACATTATCCTCTTTAGCATCAGTCGTTGTTGTTAGCCAACTTAGCAATGATTTACCACCTGTTTCCATAAATGAGAGCAGCCGCTCTTCCGTGGTAATTGATGGAGTCATTACTGGCATCCATAATACTATTTTACTCAAAACAACTTTACCTTCATCGGTACCAGTACGCCAAATTGCATCATTGTCATTGCCTTTTCGCACTAATGCGATTGTGTGTTTAGCTCCATAGATGACTTTTCTTACATTTCTGCAGAATCCAAATATATGATGGAGTGGAATCGCACATGAAAAATATCGCTGCTGTTCTTGCAATGCTAATTTTCGTGTTGCAAATCCTAAATTGAAATTACCATTAACGCCTCCAAGAATATCAAACGCAGCTCCGGGTCTAGCTCGACGTTCTGGATTAGTTGCTTCTCGTTGATTATCAACTGAAGTGTCTTGCGGTGTTAACACTTTAATGTATTGAAGGTGGTCAGCGTTATCAGAGGTATCCTTTGCAAACATCATAGATGGACCAGCCGATCTTGTATAATCATCGGAGTATCTTGCTAGCCCGATTATTGTTGTTGCAACATCAACTTCACGGTCTATTGATTCAATTTCTTTTCCATCAATGAGATATCTTGCACTTTCAAATAACGCCATCATACCATTGTTGACGAAACCAACTCGGATATTTGGATCATTTGCATATGGGGTATCAGCTGCAACATTTGTTACAAGTTTTCCTTCTACTTCAATAAATGCTTCACATGGCAAAAAGTATTTACTGGTATCTTGAACTTGAAGTTCAATTCGCGATCGTAGGTCGGGTTGTATTGCATGATAGGAATAGTATTGATAATCGCGGACGGAATCATCTTTGCGCACTGGGGCTTCCATATCTAACGCGGGATCAGCTGTTCGTTTAAACATTTATAACATTACTAGCGTTTTCAATTGGTGAATTGCAAAGCAATAATCATCGTCGTTGAAAATTCTTCGAATTTCTTTTTTGTTTCAAACCACTTCCTGCTATCGCGTTCATGATAGCGCTATCTGTTACCGGTGGTGACGAAGTCAATTGCGCTAGTTTTTCTTCCACTGCACTATTTATTGCTTTGCTGATTTTTGCAGGCATCACTGTAGTTGATGGCAGCACTGGTGGTTTCACCACCGACGAAGTCATTCCTGGTTTCTTTCGTACCAATGATGCTATTTTATCTTTCGCGGCAGAAAATGCCTTTCCTGCAAGATTTCCAACGAAATTGATTCCCTTATCACGAATAGCATCAATGGCTTTCATTGATAATTGTTTAGCTAACGGCGCTACCTTGGGAGCCATTCTTGTAAATAACCCCGCAATGGTATTGCCGAAACCATCTCCGTAATATGCTCTATAAACAGGCAATCGTGAGTTCACCACGTAGACGCTTACTGGTTTATCATGGTTGTAGTGTATAATCATCTTGTTATAAAACTAGTAGTTTTTCAATTAGTGATTAATCGCTTACATCCATTGGATTTTCATCATCAATGACGTTGTCATCGTTGTGATTTTCAACTAATTCAGCAATAAGTTCTCGATATACATCAATGTCCATGATACCGCCGGCAAATAATCGTCTACAGATATCAGCTGCTTCATTAATTACTTCCGGTGAATTATTTCCGGCTCGTTTCCCTCCGATGAGAACCTCTAACCGTGATATATCACTGAGAATGTTACCAGGGCATGTCACGGTAGAGTCAAAGACTCCAGCGTTGAAATCATTTGGATTTCTAATCGAATATCCTTTTCCGCTTGTTTTCTCAGTTGTACCAGTTTCATCATACTCTTCAATTCCCTTTCTAAATTCTTTATATCCCAATTCTCTTTTATTTAAACGGCCAACCCCCCTATTCGTTTTATACAACCAATCAGCCCATTCATCTCGGCTTATTCTACTGTTCTTATACTCGTCTTTTAAAAAGTCTTTTCTGGAATGAAAGCTTTGGGCGGCAAAATTACCAAAAATCTTATAATGTTCGGGTTTTATTAATTGAGGTCGTTTGATTTCTGCTATAGCTCCTTCGGTGAGTTTGTCTATAAAGGAAACACCTCTTGGGGTGACGACATCAACAGGTTGTGGTTCAGGCGCAGAATCATCAATATCAGCTAGTCGTTCATACTCGTGTTGAGTTTTTATATCACTGGATAGCTGTTGTATTCCTGCGCGTGTTTGTCCGGTCTCTGCTGCTATCTTTTCAAGCACACCAAGAACAGGCACTTCTCGTCGCTTGCCTTCCTTAGGAATATCTCCGTATATTGCTCGTTCAGTTGCTGTTATCACATCTTTGGTCGCACTTGTTATCGGAGTAAACAGTTGTTCACTTGACACAGAAAAGTCAGTCTGCGCTTGTTGTCGTTGTTGAAGTTTCTCGCGAAGTCTGTCTCGAACCGGTATAAACTTTTTAATTGCTGCTAGCCGCTCTCGGGCTAATTTAGTTGTAAGCGATTCACCAACCATATATTGTTTGTGAACTAAATTTTCAAATGTAAAACTATCACAATTAAAAGCTTAGTTATTAAATAACTTAGTTATTAAATAATGTACCATCAAGCTAACGTATTCATCTTCGACAGGGTTAAACTGTACGACGCTATCCGCGAATGTTTCAGAAATAACATCGCTGGGGGTTTCAGAATTGTAATATCTGAGAACGGCGATGAACGATTTGTGTTAACGACGCGGCAACAAGAACAACTACGTGAAAATGGAGGCGTCGCGGTGATAACTTGCTACTACAACCAGATCATCCATTATGCACATAACTGCATGGGCAAGTCCAGACTGCTGAGTATCCTTTCAGGAGAAAATCCCATGTAAGTGTTACAAAAAACGCTAAAAAAAAATAAATAAATTATTTAAATTATTTACGAAAGCCTATTTTTTTTTAGTAACACCTACGTGGTTAAGATACGGGTTTTTCCTCGTTTAACATTTTTCTAAGATCACGAACCTTAGAACTAATTTCAGCTCGTTTTTGATACTCTTGGCCGAGCTTTTGACGTATTGCTTCAACGGTGCTAAATAGCGTTATGAATACATTAATGTCGTTACCGTACAAACAAGCATTGATGGATTTTTGAATTCCTTTCACGAGCCTGTACATCCTAGGTAAAACATAACGACCCTTACTAGACTGATATTCAATATCTTCATATTCCGAGGTAATCCTGTCACAGTCGAGACTTTCAGATAATAATACCCCTTTATTATTTAAATTTGAGATTTCAGCAATTATAGCATTTACATCATTGATATCCATTATTTATAGTTTTATATAAATATAGTATACTGTATCTCTAATTATTAAAAAAAAAAACAAAAAAAAAAACACTCATTTGGCAATCTCGCTGGCGCCCTATGACGTCAGAGAGACCCAGAGGTTTACGACAACACATCTTTGGAACTCCTTGGTTGCCTTCGCATCCAAGTAAGCCCAAGGGGACCCGAAACATACATCTCCGGCGGGAGGCCTAAGGTGGCAAACGCCATCTTAGACCGCCCAGAAGATATGCTTGGGGTGACGTCACAACATGTACTTAATTAAGGATGGATATATTCAATGAAACGATGATGGAATTTGTGATGTAATGATGTGGGCGTGGTAAACCAAACCAACATGGCAACCCATGAAATCGAATTCATGGTTGCATGAGTTGGAAAAAAACACCAACCCACGCTACCGAGAATGCGATAGCATGAGTTACAATGTTGGTTTGGCTGAGGGGGATCGCCCTTCCCCCCCAATTAATAGAAAAAACATCTTCCGTTTCGCCATCAAATAATGTATCTGCTATGGGGACCGAACACGTAGTTGATAGATCTATGTTTACAAGACAAACACGATATACCATTACACCACGGGATAGTCATACAGAATAGAGATTTTTTAATATATATATCTTCTGATATACTTAACAATAAGAGATTTTTAAAATAGACAATTTTATGCTGCAACAATGAGAAATATTTTAAACAAAATAATACTGTTGTTAAATAAAACATTTTACTCTGTTATAATCCTCTAGATAAAATACATTCACAAAGAGCTGTATACAAGGAATTTTAACCACGCCCACCTACTTCAATGAATAGGAAACACTCGCGTTCCGGCTGAGCGAACATAGGTAATGCGTAGATTATAAAGAACGTCTGTACTGAAAAGAACGAGTTAGCTGTCTGCTTTACTGCTAGTCCACCCACCCCCCACACATGAGATATGTAGATAAATAAAAAATTTTGTACTGAAAAGAACGAGTTAGCTTAAATAAATAATACAGTTTTAGCCCACAAGCGACAATAAAAAGTTTTATTCTCTATCGTCACGTGGGCACGCCTAGTCAAGTACAGGTAATATAGCAGGCGACAAATTCCTTTGACGTCATAATACAAGGGAACTTAGTAGGTAGAGTGTTTTGAGTGGTTGGATTTGTCCATGGGGATTTATCTCCCTTGAATCGTTTCAGGTGTATACGAATCTTACTTTATGACCATTTTTTTTAGACAGAGATGTTTTAATTAAATTTTGTGCAACAAATCGAATTGAAGGCACGCAAATGTCAAAGTATCTACTGGCTTCGTTTATCGAATGAAAGATTCTCTCCTCGCTTGTTTCTAAATCAAACGATTTAACTCCCCTAGGACGTTTTGCATATTTGCCAGTTCTACCTAATTTTGCATTCAGACTTTGTGAGACGGCTTGAAGATTCTCAAGACAATTATCAGTCTTCACGCCATTTATGTGATCAATCACAAATCCGTCTTCGATTAATCCGTTATGACATTCAAAAATAATTCTGTGACAAAGATATGTTTTATTTCTAGCACTAAACAACAAATAACCCATATTATTCAGATATCCAACCGTTTTTTTTAGTCTGCGGTGCCTGACAACACCATCACTGGAGGCTTCGTAATTAACAAGCACTGGATGAGGTCTGAAATCTTGGCTCATTTGTATAATAATACTATTTGTCTAATTTATTATAAACCTCTTGATATAATCTTGCGGGGTTTTGATGATTTTGTCCTTGATGTTATCAAGGACGGAGTCATTGATTCGTTTGTCATAATAGCGTTTTAGTTCCCTGTATCGTTTACCCCCACAAGCAAGACACAACTGCGATTTTCCTCTAACGCCCACCCCACATTGGAGGCATGGAAGAGGGCCAAAACTTCCTCGCCTAACGCTTTGCATATGATACCCACAGAATTCGCTTCTGCATGATTTGTTACACGGGGTTGTTGATCCAATCATAAGCCACTTGCAGTGATTCATTATACTATATTTTTCTATTTAAATACTTGTTTTAATTATAACATGGAGGAGTTCCAAAGATTATCGAAAATTAAGCCCTGGAAAAATACTAAATTCAATCTTGCTAGGGAGTTCCAAAGATTATCGAAAATTAAGCCCTGGAAAAATACTAAATTCAATCTTGCTAGGGAGTTCCAAAGATTATCGAAAATTAAGCCCTGGAAAAATACTAAATTCAATCTTGATAGAGTCTCTGATACACCAAAACGTCTAATCGGTGATAGAACTATACTCGGTAAAATCAGGGAGTGTTTTAATGAATTCTACCGAGACGGTGCAGCATACTGTTGGTCGACATTTCGAATTATCAATGATGATGTCAATGTACCCATCATCGATGCTACTATGAACGATAAAAGAGCAGCTGAGATAATTTCACACCTTGGCGTAAAATCCAAAGGTGGAAATCCAAAGGTGGAAATCCAAAAGATTTCAAGCAAAGCAATTCCCAAACAAAGCAATTCCCATGAGAAATCCAAAGGTGGAAATCCAAAGGTGGAAATCCAAAAGATTTCAAGCAAAGCAATTCCCAAACAAAGCAATTCCCAACAAAAGTATTTTTTCAGAATAAAATTCATTATCGAAGTCGAAGGCAAATGGATTATCAGGGATAAATTTGAACCAATCCTCAAGGATAAAAAAACTGTCATTGTAAGTAGAGATTCCAAACCAGGAATTCTAACTGGAATTGACAAACCATACTACGAGAGATCTTATCCCGTAACAGCAATCGTTTATGGGATATATCCGTTAAATGATAAACCAGATATCGCAAAACTAGCTCCTATGAAATATTCACCGTTGACTTCGTCAAGGCTCAATTGTGTAGCAACACGGGTAATGGAACACTTCACAAATGCATCCCGAGGAAATAAACTAACTGATCTGCGACGTAGGAAAATAACAGAATGGGAACTGACAGTGAAACAGCACGGTGCAAAGATTTCTGATATAGCTAAATTAGAGACATTATTAAAATTCCCAATATCAGTAACGACAATAACCGGGGAAGTATTACACGAACCGAAATATAGATTACAAGGAGCGCCAATACAAATTATTGATCATAACGAACACGCGTGGACACCTGCGGTAACAATATTTCCACGAGAACGAATCGTGAGATATATCCCCCCGGAATTTTCCGGGGATGTTTTCTATGAAGAGAAATTATTTGATGCTATTCATGCGTTGTGTAAAGAGGACCCTGTGTCAGTGTGGTTACTTAGCAGTGCTGGTTCCGAATCAGGATTCGATCAATTTGTAAGACCAAATGGTGAATTATATCGCGTTGAAGAATTAGATAACAGAATGAGAAAAATCGCTAATGATTTTTCACCAGAGAGTTTCCATGAAAAACTACTCACGGATAGTTTTACTATTTCTTCAGTGGTAGCTCACTTCGCAAGAGAAAAAAACTCCTGGCGTCCAACACGAAGTGATTTTCTCGAGGACGTTAAATTGAGTTGCATCGAATTTGGTCATGGAGGACTGTGGAATACAAAATACCATCGTGACGGTATGATTTCAATTGATATATCCGCGTGTTATCCTGGAAGTTTTCTCGGGTATGGAGAATGTAGTAACTATTTTAAACGATTTGGACACCCACGCATGAAATGACTCGTGTTGCGATTAATGGGCCATTACCTGATTTTGATTTAACCGGATTCGCTCGTGTGATATCATTTGAACTCGCTACAGGGTTACATCCGTGTAGTTATGTTTGGCTCGGTAGACACCTATCTGAAAAAGCCTGGATGCCAATAGTGTTACTACGATATATGATTGATTGTGGCATGCTGATATCGTTGATTGTTTCCGAAGCTATTATATGCTATCGAGCTCAGAAAGAAGTTTGGCTACCACAACCCGATCTAGATCGTATAATCAGCGAACTACGAAAACAGTTTCCAGATGGAAATTCTTCGAATTTCAGTGAAGAACAAATCATAAATTGGTCTAAGAAGTTATTTGAAAGTAAAAAAGAACAAGCAAAGGATTTTGGACGAAGAATAATCGGTAAATTTACCCAGGGTGGAAGATACGACAATGCAAAATTTTCCTCGCGGTTGATCATAGACGTCGCTGAATACGATTTTCTTGTAACGGATTTAACGAAACAGGGAAAACTTGTATCCCGTAAGGATGCTTTTCTATCCAATGGTGAGAAATTGGGTACGGTTGTTACCTACTGTGATGGATATAATTCCCAATACACACATTTGAGAAGTTCTATGCTAGCTTATGCTTCTATCAATTTATTTTCGATGATAAATAGATTTCCTAATACCGCGGTTAGAGTAGCTACTGATTCGATGTATATACACAATAAATACAAATCAGATGTAGCTAAATTCACATCCCAGGAGGAAGCGTGGGGGTGTTGGAGATTTAAAAAGGAGACGCTACATGAGTATTGTGAATCGGCAGATGTTACCATGGATGAAAAGTACTTAAAATGTGATGAGATTCAATCAGAATTTTCTAATGCACCACCGGTATCTGATCCAATATGTAGATACAAGACAGTTTATTTAAACGGTTGTGGTGGGTCAGGAAAGACAACTCGTGCAATTGAATTATATCGTCGGTCAAACGTGATTGTGTTAACACCGACTCACAGACTCGCCAGAGAGATGATACAGCGAGGGGTAAATGCCTGTACTTATCATAGTTTCTTTCGATGGAAAGGCGATGAATGGACCCCTGATCGAATGGGTGATAAATTCATTCCTGAAATCATAATTTGGGATGAAATATGCACGGTATCGTTGAGAGTATTACAAACATTTCTCGAGTGGTTGTTAAACAAAAACACAAAAGTCGTCATGTGCGGTGATCACGGCCAACCACCACCATTTGTCGGTGGATCTCCACATGAATGGCTAAAGGGTTCTGTAGACTATTATGAAGAAATTAATACCGACCATAGATCACTTGATGAACAATTACGCGAGTTCAAAGCACTGATTAGATTACAACCGGATAAAATCCAATGCGAAATAGCGCGTGAAATAATTTCAGAAACTCCCATGAATGATTTCTGGGAAACGTGGAGACCAAATGATTTGATAGTAGCAAGTAGAAAAATAGTCAGAGACACACTTCAGATGAAGTTATTTGAAACGCATAAAGAAAAATTTGCAACACTTCCAGTACCGTTGTGTTATAGGCCTTCGGATACACGAAAGCAGAATATTGAAGTTGATATTCCAGGGAAGAGTGAAAAGCAGATTCTCGTGTTAAATGATATTGTGCTGGTTGATATCAGCGTCGTCGAAAATGCATTGCGTGCTAATAAATCCCCATGGACGCTAGGATACGCAGCGACGATACATTCTTCACAGGGATTAACTATATCGGATACAATTGTTTGGATGGTAGATAATCGCATCGAATGGTCGAATTTAGTCTATCTCGCAGTATCCAGAGTACGAAGAATAAATCAGCTTCGAAGAGTTGTCCTGACAGAGTCAGGCGATGATAATGACACCACAATAAATGATATTGATATTAGCATCATTAATTAAAAACTCTCCGGTTACAAACAACAGGACAAAAAAAACAACGAGAATTTGATATTGATGCTGAATTAATAATTACGCTGAAACAACAACAGAATAATCACTGCGCGAGTTGCAATTGTATAATGCGTTGGCAGTATTCGGATAAAGATCCTCGCCAATTCACCGTAGACAGAAAAAATAACAGTCTCGGTCATGTCAGAAATAATGTGATGTTGACTTGTCTTGAGTGCAATAGACGCAACGGTGCTAGTTAAGACCATGCGGTGGCAATTGAGTATCCTCGGGAATTACCTGTAGTTGTTGTCGAGTAAAACCCCGCTGAGGGGCAGTTGAATCCAGTTTATAGACTGGAGGTCTACCAGTTGATCGTGTTATACTAGATATCTTGTGTGCAGTGACGCTCCAAATAGGATCGGTAGCCCTTTTTCTGCCACCTTCAAGCTCTCCTGGTTCGTATAAGTACCTCACAATGACATTACTACCAAGAATTGGTTCGGAAACGCTAGCGTTTCTATAAAAATCTTTTTGTGGTTGTACGGGTATAGACTTCTTTTTAATAGCGTTCCTAGGTTTCATGTTGATTGTTCTAGTGATCTCATTATTCAGTGCGGTAATCACAGCTGGTAACCTTTTGACCCATTCACGGGATCGCTTTTCTTGAATGAATTCTTTTGCGTATTGATATCCAAATAACCGCTCAGCAATCGTCCGATTAAATCGTTCGACAATGGCCTGATCGCGATGTAGCGCAGTATGCCCTCGTCGTATGGTGACATTATGATTTTTCATTGTAGATAGAACCGCACCCTGAAATTCCTTTCCAGGATCAACCTGCAATAGATTTGGCCAGTGCAGAGGACCTCGTCGATAAATCCTTTCAAATGCAGAAGCAACTTCAGTGGCTGATTTTGTTTTTAACGGTTCTGCTTCTTTGTATCGACTTGCAATATCAACTACGGTTAACGCATATTTGTAACCACGATCATGTGGCAAAAATAATATATCAGCCTGATGAACTTCATTAGGAGCAGTCACATCAAATGCGAGAATTGAATTTGTTTAGGCGGTGGTGGATAAATTTGCCATAGTGCCTGTTTGGATAACCAATCCTCCGCTGTAGTTTTTTTCACTTTTGCAGCGCTAGCGAGTTTATGGACTGCTGATTTACCCCTCCAGTATCCTCTTGGGGAATAATAAATCGATTCCATATTAAAATGCTAGCATTTTCAATTACCAGCACCCATCATCAATTTGCCTTTCATAGCTGATTTTACCAACCACGAAGCCAACTTTTCTTTAAAAGATTTATCAGGAATAGCATTTAACGCATGAATTAATTTCACATCCGCGAGATGCCTGTTTTGTAGATTGCTGCTTTTATATGCAACATCATGAGCATGACACGCCTTATCAATAGCGTTTATCGGATACTCGCCGGATCGAGGTTGATTTTGATCATCAAGTCTGATATCTAATCGTGTTCCGGGACCACAGTAGCTATATCCTGGAAGGTGCTTTTCTCCGGGGTACTTTGCCCATGGGGTTCCAGGGAGCTTTGCCAATTTGGCTGCGATATCACCTCCTCGTTTTTTTTAAAAACATCTCCGGATTGTAAAATCTTTGATTTTGTAGAAATGAATCTAAACTTTTTTATACCACATGTTGCACATTTACCAGTTAGTGCTGATCTATTATTTTTAGTTGTAACCGTCGTCACATCATTTGTGCTAGTACGCGTTTTACACTTCACACAATATAGATCCATAATTTATGTATAGAGATATGAATATAATTGATTTTTCAGCGACTAAAATAAGAGAACCAGTTAAGCATCATGCAGCGCTACCAAACTCTATCCGTGCAATTATAATCGGGCCATCTGGATCCGGCAAGACTCAATTGTTGCTCAATTTAATAATGAGATGGATGAAGTGGGATAAGTTGTATTTAATTGCTCCTAGCGTAGATGATCAACGATGCTATGAAGTGTTAAAGGATTTTAACGAGAATGCATCAGAAATTAAAGGTGAGAATACCATTGATTTTATAACTGATATTGACGAGGCGCCATCCGTGGATGACCTTGATGGGAGCATTAACAATTTAGTCGTATACGACGATGTGATGTTAGACAATCAAAAAAACCCAGCTAGAATATTTTCCAGAGGCAGGCATAAAAACACTGACGTGATATATGTCACTCAACGATACACTCAGATTCCAAAAGTGATTAGAGACAACTGTAACTTACTGTGTGTATTTAACGGCGTTGATACTCATACGCTTCGAAATATTTGGCAGACATGGTGCTCTGATATGGACTTCAATCAATTTAAAAATTTCTTTAGTAACGCTCAGTCGACTCCGCACGGATTTATAACAATAAATTTACATGATCCTCGGACACGATATCGTATCGGACTCGATCAAATATTTGGTTGAACTCGTAAAAGAATTATTAACCCAGAACTGAAAGTTCCAGCAGCAGAGAGGGTGAATGACAACGACGTTGGCGTATATAAGGAAATCTTATTTTATCGAATAGACGCCATTTTTTTTACTATTTGGTGGAAGCCTCAGATTTCCGAATCGACGCTCGAAAAGTTGTGAGGTACACCCTCTCTGCTGCTCAACAGCTTTTATCTAAGCCCAACTGATCCATAACATGAAAAACAAAAAAGTCCGTTTTTCATCAAAAGTCATGCTGAAAAAAATGGTGGGAACCGGTTTTAAAGTATGGTGACGTACTATCCAATGGTGCGCAGCCAATAAACCAAGTATTAACCAAATCCAAGCGGGATAAAGGGTTTCAACAGCTTTTATCTAAGCCCAACTGATCCATAACATGAAAAACAAAAAAGTCCGTTTTTCATCAAAAGTCATGCTGAAAAAAATGGTGGGAACCGGTTTTAAAGTATGGTGACGTACTATCCAATGGTGCGCAGCCAATAAACCAAGTATTAACCAAATCCAAGCGGGGTAAAGGGTTTCAACAGCTTTTATCTAAGCCCAACTGATCCATAACATGAAAAACAAAAAAGTCCGTTTTTCATCAAAAGTCATGCTGAAAAAAATGGTGGGAACCGGTTTTAAAGTATGGTGACGTACTATCCAATGGTGCGCAGCCAATAAACCAAGTATTAACCAAATCCAAGCGGGGTAAAGGGTTTGAACAGCTTTTATCTAAGCCCAACTGATCCATAACATGAAAAACAAAAAAGTCCGTTTTTCATCAAAAGTCATGCTGAAAAAAATGGTGGGAACCGGTTTTAAAGTATGGTGACGTACTATCCAATGGTGCGCAGCCAATAAACCAAGTATTAACCAAATCCAAGCGGGGTAAAGGGTTTCAACAGCTTTTATCTAAGCCCAACTGATCCATAACATAAAAAACAAAAAAGTCCGTTTTTCATCAAAAGTCATGCTGAAAAAAATGGTGGGAACCGGTTTGAAAGTATGGTGACGTACTATACAATGGTGCGCAGCCAATAAACCAAGTATTAACCAAATCCAAGCGGGGTAAAGGGTTTCAACAGCTTTTATCTAAGCCCAACTGATCCATAACATGAAAAACAAAAAAGTCCGTTTTTCATCAAAAGTCATGCTGAAAAAAATGGTGGGAACCGGTTTTAAAGTATGGTGACGTACTATCCAATGGTGCGCAGCCAATAAACCAAGTATTAACCAAATCCAAGCGGGGTAAAGGGTTTCAACAGCTTTTATCTAAGCCCAACTGATCCATAACATGAAAAACAAAAAAGTCCGTTTTTCATCAAAAGTCATGCTGAAAAAAATGGTGGGAACCGGTTTTAAAGTATGGTGACGTACTATCCAATGGTGCGCAGCCAATAAACCAAGTATTAACCAGATCCAAGCGGGGTAAAGGGTTTCAACAGCTTTTATCTAAGCCCAACTGATCCATAACATGAAAAACAAAAAAGTCCGTTTTTCATCAAAAGTCATGCTGAAAAAAATGGTGGGAACCGGTTTTAAAGTATGGTGACGTACTATCCAATGGTGCGCAGCCAATAAACCAAGTATTAACCAAATCCAAGCGGGGTAAAGGGTTTCAACAGCTTTTATCTAAGCCCAACTGATCCATAACATGAAAAACAAAAAAGTCCGTTTTTCATCAAAAGTCATGCTGAAAAAAATGGTGGGAACCGGTTTTAAAGTATGGTGACGTACTATCCAATGGTGCGCAGCCAATAAACCAAGTATTAACCAAATCCAAGCGGGGTAAAGGGTTTCAACAGCTTTTATCTAAGCCCAACTGATCCATAACATGAAAAACAAAAAAGTCCGTTTTTCATCAAAAGTCATGCTGAAAAAAATGGTGGGAACCGGTTTTAAAGTATGGTGACGTACTATCCAATGGTGCGCAGCCAATAAACCAAGTATTAACCAAATCCAAGCGGGGTAAAGGGTTTCAACAGCGTTTATCTAAGCCCAACTGATCCATAACATGAAAAACAAAAAAGTCCGTTTTTCATCAAAAGTCATGCTGAAAAAAATGGTGGGAACCGGTTTTAAAGTATGGTGACGTACTATCCAATGGTGCGCAGCCAATAAACCAAGTATTAACCAAATCCAAGCGGGGTAAAGGGTTTCAACAGCTTTTATCTAAGCCCAACTGATCCATAACATGAAAAACAAAAAAGTCCGTTTTTCATCAAAAGTCGTGCTGAAAAAAATGGTGGGAACCGGTTTTAAAGTATGGTGACGTACTATCCAATGGTGCGCAGCCAATAAACCAAGTATTAACCAAATCCAAGCGGGGTAAAGGGTTTCAACAGCTTTTATCTAAGCCCAACTGATCCATAACATGAAAAACAAAAAAGTCCGTTTTTCATCAAAAGTCATGCTGAAAAAAATGGTGGGAACCGGTTTTAAAGTATGGTGACGTACTATCCAATGGTGCGCAGCCAATAAACCAAGTATTAACCAAATGCAAGCGGGGTAAAGGGTTTCAACAGCTTTTATCTAAGCCCAACTGATCCATAACATGAAAAACAAAAAAGTCCGTTTTTCATCAAAAGTCGTGCTGAAAAAATGGTGGGAACCGGTTTTAAAGTATGGTGACGTACTATCCAATGGTGCGCAGCCAATAAACCAAGTATTAACCAAATCCAAGCGGGGTAAAGGGTTTCAACAGCTTTTATCTAAGCCCAACTGATACATAACATGAAAAACAAAAAAGTCCGTTTTTCATCAAAAGTCGTGCTGAAAAAAATGGTGGGAACCGGTTTTAAAGTATGGTGACGTACTATCCAATGGTGCGCAGCCAATAAACCAAGTATTAACCAAATCCAAGCGGGGTAAAGGGTTTCAACAGCTTTTATCTAAGCCCAACTGATCCATAACATGAAAAACAAAAAAGTCCGTTTTTCATCAAAAGTCATGCTGAAAAAAATGGTGGGAACCGGTTTTAAAGTATGGTGACGTACTATCCAATGGTGCGCAGCCAGTAAACCAAGTATTAACCAAATCCAAGCGGGGTAAAGGGTTTCAACAGCTTTTATCTAAGCCCAACTGATCCATAACATGAAAAACAAAAAAGTCCGTTTTTCATCAAAAGTCATGCTGAAAAAAATGGTGGGAACCGGTTTTAAAGTATGGTGACGTACTATCCAATGGTGCGCAGCCAATAAACCAAGTATTAACCAAATCCAAGCGGGGTAAAGGGTTTCAACAGCTTTTATCTAAGCCCAACTGATCCATAACATGAAAAACAAAAAAGTCCGTTTTTCATCAAAAGTCATGCTGAAAAAAATGGTGGGAACCGGTTTTAAAGTATGGTGACGTACTATCCAATGGTGCGCAGCCAATAAACCAAGTATTAACCAAATCCAAGCGGGGTAAAGGGTTTCAACAGCTTTTATCTAAGCCCAACTGATCCATAACATGAAAAACAAAAAAGTCCGTTTTTCATCAAAAGTCATCCTGAAAAAAATGGTGGGAACCGGTTTTAAAGTATGGTGACGTACTATCCAATGGTGCGCAGCCAATAAACCAAGTATTAACCAAATCCAAGCGGGGTAAAGGGTTTCAACAGCTTTTATCTAAGCCCAACTGATCCATAACATGAAAAACAAAAAAGTCCGTTTTTCATCAAAAGTCATGCTGAAAAAAATGGTGGGAACCGGTTTTAAAGTATGGTGACGTACTATCCAATGGTGCGCAGCCAATAAACCAAGTATTAACCAAATCCAAGCGGGGTAAAGGGTTTCAACAGCTTTTATCTAAGCCCAACTGATCCATAACATGAAAAACAAAAAAGTCCGTTTTTCATCAAAAGTCATGCTGAAAAAAATGGTGGGAACCGGTTTTAAAGTATGGTGACGTACTATCCAATGGTGCGCAGCCAATAAACCAAGTATTAACCAAATCCAAGCGGGGTAAAGGGTTTCAACAGCTTTTATCTAAGCCCAACTGATCCATAACATGAAAAACAAAAAAGTCCGTTTTTCATCAAAAGTCATGCTGAAAAAAATGGTGGGAACCGGTTTTAAAGTATGGTGACGTACTATCCAATGGGCGCAGCCAATAAACCAAGTATTAACCAAATCCAAGCGGGGTAAAGGGTTTCAACAGCTTTTATCTAAGCCCAACTGATCCATAACATGAAAAACAAAAAAGTCCGTTTTTCATCAAAAGTCATGCTGAAAAAAATGGTGGGAACCGGTTTTAAAGTATGGTGACGTACTATCCAATGGTGCGCAGCCAATAAACCAAGTATTAACCAAATCCAAGCGAGGTAAAGGGTTTCAACAGCTTTTATCTAAGCCCAACTGATCCATAACATGAAAAACAAAAAAGTCCGTTTTTCATCAAAAGTCATGCTGAAAAAAATGGTGGGAACCGGTTTTAAAGTATGGTGACGTACTATCCAATGGTGCGCAGCCAATAAACCAAGTATTAACCAAATCCAAGCGGGGTAAAGGGTTTCAACAGCTTTTATCTAAGCCCAACTGATCCATAACATGAAAAACAAAAAAGTCCGTTTTTCATCAAAAGTCATGCTGAAAAAAATGGTGGGAACCGGTTTTAAAGTATGGTGACGTACTATCCAATGGTGCGCAGCCAATAAACCAAGTATTAACCAAATCCAAGCGGGGTAAAGGGTTTCAACAGCTTTTATCTAAGCCCAACTGATCCATAACATGAAAAACAAAAAAGTCCGTTTTTCATCAAAAGTCATGCTGAAAAAAATGGTGGGAACCGGTTTTAAAGTATCGTGACGTACTATCCAATGGTGCGCAGCCAATAAACCAAGTATTAACCAAATCCAAGCGGGGTAAAGGGTTTCAACAGCTTTTATCTAAGCCCAACTGATCCATAACATGAAAAACAAAAAAGTCCGTTTTTCATCAAAAGTCATGCTGAAAAAAATGGTGGGAACCGGTTTTAAAGTATGGTGACGTACTATCCAATGGTGCGCAGCCAATAAACCAAGTATTAACCAAATCCAAGCGGGATAAAGGGTTTCAACAGCTTTTATCTAAGCCCAACTGATCCATAACATGAAAAACAAAAAAGTCCGTTTTTCATCAAAAGTCATGCTGAAAAAAATGGTGGGAACCGGTTTTAAAGTATGGTGACGTACTATCCAATGGTGCGCAGCCAATAAACCAAGTATTAACCAAATCCAAGCGGGGTAAAGGGTTTCAACAGCTTTTATCTAAGCCCAACTGATCCATAACATGAAAAACAAAAAAGTCCGTTTTTCATCAAAAGTCATGCTGAAAAAAATGGTGGGAACCGGTTTTAAAGTATGGTGACGTACTATCCAATGGTGCGCAGCCAATAAACCAAGTATTAACCAAATCCAAGCGGGGTAAAGGGTTTCAACAGCTTTTATCTAAGCCCAACTGATCCATAACATGAAAAACAAAAAAGTCCGTTTTTCATCAAAAGTCATGCTGAAAAAAATGGTGGGAACCGGTTTTAAAGTATGGTGACGTACTATCCAATGGTGCGCAGCCAATAAACCAAGTATTAACCAAATCCAAGCGGGGTAAAGGGTTTCAACAGCTTTTATCTAAGCCCAACTGATCCATAACATGAAAAACAAAAAAGTCCGTTTTTCATCAAAAGTCATGCTGAAAAAAATGGTGGGAACCGGTTTTAAAGTATGGTGACGTACTATCCAATGGTGCGCAGCCAATAAACCAAGTATTAACCAAATCCAAGCGGGGTAAAGGGTTTCAACAGCTTTTATCTAAGCCCAACTGATCCATAACATGAAAAACAAAAAAGTCCGTTTTTCATCAAAAGTCATGCTGAAAAAAATGGTGGGAACCGGTTTTAAAGTATGGTGACGTACTATCCAATGGTGCG
Source organism: Unio pictorum (assembly GCA_030141615.1). Classification (NCBI taxonomy): domain Eukaryota; kingdom Metazoa; phylum Mollusca; class Bivalvia; order Unionida; family Unionidae; genus Unio; species Unio pictorum. The sequence goes on along the minus strand of JARLTB010000167.1, from coordinate 2,010,800 downwards.
CAGCCAATAAACCAAGTATTAACCAAATCCAAGCGGGGTAAAGGGTTTCAACAGCTTTTATCTAAGCCCAACTGATCCATAACATGAAAAACAAAAAAGTCCGTTTTTCATCAAAAGTCATGCTGAAAAAAATGGTGGGAACCGGTTTTAAAGTATGGTGACGTACTATCCAATGGTGCGCAGCCAATAAACCAAGTATTAACCAAATCCAAGCGGGGTAAAGGGTTTCAACAGCTTTTATCTAAGCCCAACTGATCCATAACATGAAAAACAAAAAAGTCCGTTTTTCATCAAAAGTCATGCTGAAAAAAATGGTGGGAACCGGTTTTAAAGTATGGTGACGTACTATCCAATGGTGCGCAGCCAATAAACCAAGTATTAACCAAATCCAAGCGGGGTAAAGGGTTTCAACAGCTTTTATCTAAGCCCAACTGATCCATAACATGAAAAACAAAAAAGTCCGTTTTTCATCAAAAGTCATGCTGAAAAAAATGGTGGGAACCGGTTTTAAAGTATGGTGACGTACTATCCAATGGTGCGCAGCCAATAAACCAAGTATTAACCAAATCCAAGCGGGGTAAAGGGTTTCAACAGCTTTTATCTAAGCCCAACTGATCCATAACATGAAAAACAAAAAAGTCCGTTTTTCATCAAAAGTCATGCTGAAAAAAATGGTGGGAACCGGTTTTAAAGTATGGTGACGTACTATCCAATGGTGCGCAGCCAATAAACCAAGTATTAACCAAATGCAAGCGGGGTAAAGGGTTTCAACAGCTTTTATCTAAGCCCAACTGATCCATAACATGAAAAACAAAAAAGTCCGTTTTTCATCAAAAGTCGTGCTGAAAAAAATGGTGGGAACCGGTTTTAAAGTATGGTGACGTACTATCCAATGGTGCGCAGCCAATAAACCAAGTATTAACCAAATCCAAGCGGGGTAAAGGGTTTCAACAGCTTTTATCTAAGCCCAACTGATCCATAACATGAAAAACAAAAAAATCCGTTTTTCATCAAAAGTCGTGCTGAAAAAAATGGTGGGAACCGGTTTTAAAGTATGGTGACGTACTATCCAATGGTGCGCAGCCAATAAACCAAGTATTAACCAAATCCAAGCGGGGTAAAGAGTTTCAACAGCTTTTATCTAAGCACAACTGATCCATAACATGAAAAACAAAAAAGTCCGTTTTTCATCAAAAGTCATGCTGAAAAAAATGGTGGGAACCGGTTTTAAAGTATGGTGACGTACTATCCAATGGTGCGCAGCCAATAAACCAAGTATTAACCAAATCCAAGCGGGGTAAAGGGTTTCAACAGCTTTTATCTAAGCCCAACTGATCCATAACATGAAAAACAAAAAAGTCCGTTTTTCATCAAAAGTCATGCTGAAAAAAATGGTGGGAACCGGTTTTAAAGTATGGTGACGTACTATCCAATGGTGCGCAGCCAATAAACCAAGTATTAACCAAATCCAAGCGGGGTAAAGGGTTTCAACAGCTTTTATCTAAGCCCAACTGATCCATAACATGAAAAACAAAAAAGTCCGTTTTTCATCAAAAGTCATGCTGAAAAAAATGGTGGGAACCGGTTTTAAAGTATGGTGACGTACTATCCAATGGTGCGCAGCCAATAAACCAAGTATTAACCAAATCCAAGCGGGGTAAAGGGTTTCAACAGCTTTTATCTAAGCCCAACTGATCCATAACATGAAAAACAAAAAAGTCCGTTTTTCATCAAAAGTCATGCTGAAAAAAATGGTGGGAACCGGTTTTAAAGTATGGTGACGTACTATCCAATGGTGCGCAGCCAATAAACCAAGTATTAACCAAATCCAAGCGGGGTAAAGGGTTTCAACAGCTTTTATCTAAGCCCAACTGATCCATAACAAGAAAAACAAAAAAGTCCGTTTTTCATCAAAAGTCATGCTGAAAAAAATGGTGGGAACCGGTTTTAAAGTATGGTGACGTACTATCCAATGGTGCGCAGCCAATAAACCAAGTATTAACCAAATCCAAGCGGGGTAAAGGGTTTCAACAGCTTTTATCTAAGCCCAACTGATCCATAACATGAAAAACAAAAAAGTCCGTTTTTCATCAAAAGTCATGCTGAAGAAAATGGTGGGAACCGGTTTTAAAGTATGGTGACGTACTATCCAATGGTGCGCAGCCAATAAACCAAGTATTAACCAAATCCAAGCGGGGTAAAGGGTTTCAACAGCTTTTATCTAAGCCCAACTGATTCATAACATGAAAAACAAAAAAGTCCGTTTTTCATCAAAAGTCATGCTGAAAAAAATGGTGGGAACCGGTTTTAAAGTATGGTGACGTACTATCCAATGGTGCGCAGCCAATAAACCAAGTATTAACCAAATCCAAGCGGGGTAAAGGGTTTCAACAGCTTTTATCTAAGCCCAACTGATCCATAACATGAAAAACAAAAAAGTCCGTTTTTCATCAAAAGTCATGCTGAAAAAAATGGTGGGAACCGGTTTTAAAGTATGGTGACGTACTATCCAATGGTGCGCAGCCAATAAACCAAGTATTAACCAAATCCAAGCGGGGTAAAGGGTTTCAACAGCTTTTATCTAAGCCCAACTGATCCATAACATGAAAAACAAAACAGTCCGTTTTTCATCAAAAGTCATGCTGAAAAAAATGGTGGGAACCGGTTTTAAAGTATGGTGACGTACTATCCAATGGTGCGCAGCCAATAAACCAAGTATTAACCAAATCCAAGCGGGGTAAAGGGTTTCAACAGCTTTTATCTAAGCCCAACTAATCCATAACAAGAAAAACAAAAAAGTCCGTTTTTCATCAAAAGTCATGCTGAAAAAAATGGTGGGAACCGGTTTTAAAGTATGGTGACGTACTATCCAATGGTGCGCAGCCAATAAACCAAGTATTAACCAAATCCAAGCGGGGTAAAGGGTTTCAACAGCTTTTATCTAAGCCCAACTGATCCATAACATGAAAAACAAAAAAGTCCGTTTTTCATCAAAAGTCATGCTGAAAAAAATGGTGGGAACCGGTTTTAAAGTATGGTGACGTACTATCCAATGGTGCGCAGCCAATAAACCAAGTATTAACCAAATCCAAGCGGGGTAAAGGGTTTCAACAGCTTTTATCTAAGCCCAACTGATCCATAACATGAAAAACAAAAAAGTCCGTTTTTCATCAAAAGTCATGCTGAAAAAAATGGTGGGAACCGGTTTTAAAGTATGGTGACGTACTATCCAATGGTGCGCAGCCAATAAACCAAGTATTAACCAAATCCAAGCGGGGTAAAGGGTTTCAACAGCTTTTATCTAAGCCCAACTGATCCATAACATGAAAAACAAAAAAGTCCGTTTTTCATCAAAAGTCATGCTGAAAAAAATGGTGGGAACCGGTTTTAAAGTATGGTGACGTACTATCCAATGGTGCGCAGCCAATAAACCAAGTATTAACCAAATCCAAGCGGGGTAAAGGGTTTCAACAGCTTTTATCTAAGCCCAACTGATCCATAACATGAAAAACAAAAAAGTCCGTTTTTCATCAAAAGTCATGCTGAAAAAAATGGTGGGAACCGGTTTTAAAGTATTTCTGGTAATAATGTTTGTAATACAATGGTCGCTCCGGTTGCCTAAGTGACTAGTGGGTCAGTCTCAGATACGGGAGGTCGAGGATCCTAAACCCGGCCGAGGCATACCAAAGACTTGTAAAATGGTACTAGAAAAACTGCCCTACTTGGCGATCAGCATTAAGAGGATATTGTTAGGACTCTTCGGCCTGGAATCAGAATAATGTTACTTGGTGGGACATGATGCTACATATATGCGGACGATGCTCCGGTACTAGACATCACTATTGACGTCCACACTGCAGAAATCGTAGCGATATGACTGAATAATTGTTAAAGCTACGTGAAAGAAAATGAAAATGACACACTCCTTATGCTGAGATTCTTATTTTCTTCCTTAACAAAATATTATTTCTATTTTCATTGTACCTAGATTTCTTGTTATCCTTTCCTGCACACTTCATCATCAATAAAATCACTCTTTTCTATGGTAATCCTCAACTAAGAAACAGAGCAAACGAGATACATGGCTTTTAATGAAGTTAATACTTAGTTAAGCCCTCTTCGAATAAATGATGTTCGACTTTTGATGCACGGATACCAACGTCGAATTATTAAATGGTATTGTAATGCAAACATGCAGGCCATCTTCGCTAGCCAAAGTTCCGAAAGTTTGATCTGGCGGATCGATAAGATATTTCAGTGCTTTGTTCAGCCGACATGTATTGGATTTTACGAGTTGCTTCTACTAGTCTACTTTTGGTGAATTCGGGAGAGCCGCGTGAGTGTCCCTGTCGCTCAGTAGTCCTTTATAAAATCTTATAATTGTGTAAATTGATTGTGTGACTCCATGTGCAGTATTGATGATTGAAGACTAGTATATTATGCAAAGGGATAAACGAGAAGGAACTGTTCCATCGTTTGCAGACACCGTTTATTGTTGCTATGGTGGTAAATATGGTATAGAGTTATAGGCGAAGTGGGGCTTAAAATCGTGGTTTGACTGGCCTAAGGTGGGGTAGAAAAATAGTTCCCTGTATTAGGCATAAAATACTGGCGGTATGTTATGGAAATTTAATCAGGAGCAACCGTGCGTTTGTGAGGTTGACAGGCAATTATTAAGTTGTGAGGTTTGTGGTGGTGCATTAATTAGAGAAAAATTATTTATTGTTTGGTTGCGTTGGTATTTTCAGTTTACAACAGTAGTTGTATGGGAGACTTTGAAATCATGTAAACATTTGACATATTGCCCGAATTGACATATCTCGGTCAAAGAAACCCCTAAACGTAGTGTGTATGTTTCAGTGTCCCAGAGATATAAAATTATGTACTCTGTGACCTTCCAGCTTCCGTTATGACTAACGAAATCTCTTCTATTCATTTTGCAGCCTCCAAACTTTTAACTTTCAAAGTTTTCCTACATTCCATTTATTCGGCATATTTAACTATTAATGGGAGGCATGATAAATATATCTGTGTGCGTTTTTCTGAGACAACTTTCAAAATGGTATTTTTTTTATTGTGTGTATGAAATCGTTCTGTAGAACAAAGAATCATTGTACTAAAAAGTGTCCCTATTTTTCTCCCCTATGTTAAACAGTCATACTGCATATGCTTCTGTTAGACCTCAGGTATTATGAGATTACAGCTTGTTCTTCAAGAGTAACACTTGCGATTACTGTTACGATCATCCAGCGAATTGTATTGGAAAAAAAAAACTTGTAAGGATTTCGCCAAATCCCAGTAAGAAAGAAAGTATATCAAAATGCTTTCATAAATATGCATTGAGAGGACATTGTTGTAGCTGTAACATTGCTTCAACTGAAAATATGTGCAGTACCTTCTACTCACTTAGTCTTTGATAATTATAAAACCAGACAACCAAATATCAAACATATACTAAACGTAATATTAAAATGCAGTTTATTAATTTCTATTCTAAACTATTAGGACTATTCCTGGTATATCAGTTAGATGAATATGCTCATTTACCTAAAACAATCTATTACATCTAGCTGAAAACACAGTCAATATTTTGTGAAAATGAAGTGCTCCCATACTACACCGACATGTATCCGACGTTCAGTTTTGGGTTGCACAGATGACCGAGATAGTTCCGAATTTAGTAACTTGTTGCTTTGACTGAAGAAAACATTAGGGTTGATACAAATATGTGGATCACTAGAGACGGAATAGGCCTGCCTACTCAATAACACAAGCAGCTTATATAGCTATTAAAGTCTATATTACAATCGAGCTCCATTGATCCAGTGATCGAAATCGTAAATGGGATAGATTAGGTACGCTTTGTTTACTCTTGACTGACGGGTGGATATTTTTTTTAGACATTAATAGATAATCCACAAAATTAAGTTCCTTTGTAGCTGTTCAGCACAGACTATCAATGACGTCGGTGGAAACTCCATTATTAAGTACGTGACACAATAATAGCTGATTTTGCCCGAGTGCAAATTCCAATTCGGGTACCACCGACCCCTTTAACAGGACATGCAAGTTATTGTTAATTAGATGCTAATCCCTCCAGAAATAAAGACAATTAATTCTTTCCATGATAAGATACAAGTTAAATTACATAGTATTGCAAATGCAAATGTGGGGTGTCATTAATAAAGAAACCGTGATTCCATATGTATCCACCATTGAAATACTTTACCAAAGACATAACTCATGAAATAGTATATATTATATATAACAAAGTTGTACTATCGGAGTGATTCAATAAATTTATTATTATTATTATTATTATTATTATTATTATTATTATTATTATTATTATTATTCGCCATCATGATCATCAATGTAAGAAGGCAGTGGTAGCTTTCACAAAGTACCTGTCTCAAAAGTCAAAGTCCAAGAGAGATCGGGCATGTAACAGGGTTTACTGGATTTGTTTAAGCAAGAGCTGTCCTGATTTAGTCCGTTGCGAATCCCTCCTCGATGTGTCATCTGTCATTAAGTTGATGAAACGTTCATACAATCTGTGGCGAAGCATTCTAATATAGAACGACTTATGGTAAACTATGGGAATCAGTGTTTTTGTGATCCCGAGGACCTAAAAATCCCCCCTTTTCAAAGACGTGCACAATGTCACCATCTTCGTTATCCTATTAAAAAAGGACAACCCTCCCTCCCAACCCCAACCCCCAACAAAATCAAGGACAATGTTTTCATCCAAACTTAACGCTAATCCAAACAACGACGTCATCACCCGAAAAGTCGCAGTTGTCCAATGAAAAAGAAAAGTCAGTAAAGGGGAAGAATGGTTGGCATAGATCATTTGGTCAATCAGTCTGCACAAAATCTTTAGAAAAATTGTTTAAAAAAGAGGAGCAAGCAAAAGAGATTTTATTTTTCAAACCTTCTCATAAACATAAGATATAAAAAAACGTGTCAAACCATGGACTTCGGTGTATTTTTGTGTTTGATCCTAGACACGCACAGATGAAACTTCAAAAAAAGAAGGAAAAAAGACAATCTCGTCAGCAAAGCATCGACGTCACCCCTAGAAAAGATGTAGTCGTGAAAACGAAACAGAGGAGCCTCCAAAGAGGTTTTTTGTGGCGATTTTGGAAAACACATCTTCACATTTTTAACGAAGCGATAGTCACAAAAATGATACATGATCATGTGTCATGTCATCGTCGTCAGTGTAATTTTGTTTCCATCAAACAAAGATGTCACGCCCCAAGAAAACACTGAGACATGTTCTCCGTTATGTCGAAAGCCTCTCACCCATGCAAAACTAAATGATTAAAACTACCTCTAAAGATATCATCTATACCATGTGCGTATGTTGTTTGAAAGTCTTGAAAGGCACGATACCTTTGCCCAAACATCAGAAAAAATGATTAGCCAAACATCGACACGTTCTTTGGGAAATAGTCCAAAAGAAAATACCAAATCCTCAAAACAAGAGATGTTGGTACAACGTGGAGGATTTTTACCTATGAAATGACTTCTTGCCAAAACAATATTAGGCCATACTTTGAGACTCCTGAGAAATATTTTACCAGCCTTAGAAGATAGAATAAGAATATATAAGGGGCATCTGGAGTACAAAGATCTCGGACGTGACCTTTGTAAGCGAATGTAACGACGCAATCTGGTTGTATTGCCTTGCAAACGATGGACGGGAAGACATAGTTGGCCAGAACAACAAACCCCGCATTTACCTCCCAATCATCATTTGCCCGAGATGTCCCAATTACATCACGAATTCTGTCCAAAACTGAAAATAAGCAAAAGAACGATCAACTATTGCAAGGACTTCAACTCTTTCACCAGAAAGCTTAAAACAAAACAACTCAGCCGACACTGACAGATTTTATCACTCTGATGAAACGTTCACGACAAGCTCCGCCCGAAGTTACCAAGACAGGCCCAAAACCACGACTGCCTGAGGAAGAAGAGGCACGAAAAGTCTTTCAAACACCCTGAGAAGCTCCCATTCTTGGTAAGATCACAGCTTCCTTGTTAGCCCCTTACCCCAATCCCCAACGAGAAGAACTCATTACTTGGGTTACAAAGATGATGCCCACTCCTCCTTCGACAGAAGTGATAAAGAAAGAAGAAAAATCATGTGCAAATAGAAAAAAAGACCAAAACCATTCTGTGGAACATCGGACACGTAAAATCCTTTCCAAAACTAACATTTCGCCTCATCCAATGTAGCATCGGAAAAGAGTGGGTGACTTATTAAAAAATGGAGACTGTGTTATCCAACATTTATTACCATCCAGCCCATGCAACTCATCCAGTCCATTTACTACCATCCAGCCCATCCTTCAGAGCTTGTATTGTGCTGCCAAAACTGGAATGAAAGGTCTCCATTTACTTCAAGTGCATCGATGGTTACACGAACAAGCCACATACACTTACACAAACCCATTCAACGAACGTTTTGCAGACGTCGCGCTCGAGTGAAAGGTATCGATCATCAATGGCAAGTTAATTTATCCGATGTCTCTCATTTGGATAGCTACAATCTTAGCTAACACTATTTGTTTTGTGTGATCGACGTCTTTTCCAAATTCGCTTGGGTGGTGCCATTGACTTGCAAATCGAGCAGTGAGTTAGTGCGAGCCCTTAAACGGGTGCTGGAATAAATTGGTCCTTATCCTCTTCAATGGCAAACCTAATAAGCGCCGAATGTCTGAACCAAGCTTTCCAAAAAGAATTAAAGAAACGTGGCATTAATGTTGTCGCCACCGAGAATCCTGAAACAAAATCCAGCATAGTGGAACGTTTTCAAAGCACCTTGAAAGAACTCATATGGAAGTATTGTATGCATCAACACACTCTCAAGTCTGACCCCACTTAGTCTAAGCGTACAACGAATGTTACCATCGTAGCGTCGGACGTGTCCCCCATAAAGTGACTCCCGACAACAAACTTACTGTTTTTGAGCGCATATTTGCTACATGCCAAGAAAAGGTGGAGTATTGGAAGCAGGAGATTGAGTGCGTATTGGAAAAACCAAACACACTTTCGACAAAGGTTACTTATCCAAGATCATGCAGTCTATAAATTGGAAGACATGAACGGGGAAGTATTAAAAGGAATGTTTTACTTGCCCGAGTTACAATGTCTGATCAAAAAGAAGACGAAGTGTATGAAATCGAAAACGTTCTCGAACAAATAACCCGTAAAGTCGGAAATTGTCGTGCCAAAGAAGACAAAGTACGTTGGAAAGGACATCATACCAGTTTTGATTATTGGATCGATGCTTCGCAAGTCATGGACTATAAAAAGAAGTGACCATCATACCTTTCAACACAGCCTGAGCTGCCACAGTGACCATTCCTTCAAATAGTTCTTATCTGAAAGATCTACAAGAGCAGCCCTTGTGCTTGTGGTGTGGAGAACGTATACCTAAAATGCAAATCGTTATTTTCTGCCAAATCTTTGTAGTGTATTGTGACATCTTTGCGGCCAATACATTGTGATGTTACACGTCAAAGTTACATCAGGACATCCAACTGGATCACGAAGCCCATTGGGGTGTGGCGTTAGAGGAAATAATTCCCCCTACACAAGTCTTAAATATCCTTCCAAATCAAATTCGTTTGATGGTCTAAGTTCACGAAGAACTAGTGCAAACGTACTTGGATGCCAATGTAAAGTTTGAGAATAAAACACATGTAACTCACAAACTAAACAGACCACCCATAGCATTTTAATTTTCCAAGGATATGATTTTAATAGTCAACATTTGGTGACCACGATTGCTATCAGTTTCCTTGGCGTGTGTGATAAAGCCTTGGATAGTGTCAGCAAAATGGTCAACACTGAATAACATAAAGTAACTGGTCGCGTACTGATGACATTTTCAGAGGATACATTCCTTTCAAAGGGGATTCTGTCACGTAATAAGTTGGAAACACCTATCACGTTCAACGCGAATTTGTACATCCTCATTATTTTCCCGTCAGTACGTCGTATTTTGATAGTCAACATTGCTATAAAAGATGATCTGGAACAAAATATTTCATTTACAAAAGGGAAAGTTACGGCGAAAACGATTCTCAAACGACTCATAAGTCATGTATCCTGTGTACCAAGGAGTCGCTTGACAATGGAGACATGGTTTAGGAGATATGTTAAAATCGGCCGTTTGTTCACGGGCCCCTGGTTTGAAACCAATGGTGATACGAGGATTGCAGGCCTTGAAAGATACCACATTGACGCACGATTAAAAACGTTCTCCAAAATTACATCATTGACAAACAAAACAATGAAAGTGATCCAACGGCCCAACGCTGACCTATGCGATGATGATGCATTAGCTCCATTCAACAATCTAATCCATTGTTCAGTGAAGTGAATTTGCATTGAATAACAAACTGGTCAGCAGTAGCATAGATACTTAATCTTACCGAGCGTACCTATACAAATCTAGTGAGGTACGAAAAGGAAGCCGATAATACTCATCTGGACGGTTGTGTGGTATGGAACCTGACTCAGTGATCACTTTCAACAGCATTAAGATTGCTGAGGCTGACCCAAATTTATCGGGATTTTTCGAACGACGAAATAAAAATGCTGAAGTCTAAATTTAGAACTGATGGATCGTGTGCAGTTGGACGTTTGGTTGTAAGACAAATATTTGCTGAACGATGTGAATGTCGCCTAAGACTAAATCGCAGGGTGAAGCTTTCCATTTGACGGCTGCAGGTGATCATCTTTAAAAAACTGTTATTCAAGATGCTCGACTCAACGTATGACGTGTGGAAGTGGGAAATGATATTAGTCACACTTCGACCAAAACGACGGCAAGGTATCCGATACGACGCGTGGAAGTGACAACAATTACCATTCCTGCTGGACATCGATCAATGATCTGTTCTAAGGACAATTGCCCAAATATATAGTCGTTAGCATCGTCAAAAATTCAACATTCAACGGAGCGTACAATGGAAATCATTTCCAGTTTCAGCACTACAAAGTGTACAATATCTAAGTCAGTCGCTATGCAAGACATTGTGTGTTAAATGTTTCGAACCTAACGTTTGTGACGCGAAGAAGTTTTGAGATTGAATTTGTCATTTTACGAAGCCACATGGCAGTTAGGAACCAACACCAGTCACGGGAACACGTACGATGATTATGCAGGATGCTGTTTTGTGCGCTTTTAATTTCCCTCCAGATGAAGGACATTTCCACCCAAAACAATCCGGCCAGATTCGTGTTGAAATTTAGTTTGCAGGAGCTCTAGGCACAGGCAATAGGATGAATGCTATCTTGTATGGCGAATTTTACAATACCATATAACTCAACAGTTTGAAAGAAGTCCTTCTAGATTATTAGAAACTATGGAAGACACGTATCCCTCTTTGAATGGTGGAGAATCTATGGAAATGGAATGAGAGTATTCAGAAAAATCAAAGCTCCAAGACAAAGACGAAGAGGGAGTGGTATTAAAGTCAAGATTACCAAACAAGAACAACATTTAGTCTCCTCTTTTGCCAAATATTTGGCGAATAAAATTACAGATAACGAACGGATACCTATGAACTGTATTCCCTTTTGAACCACAGTTCATACATCTGCTTTTTTGGAATCTTGTGGTGTGTGATAAAGATGAACCACCTCATCGCAAACCTCAAGACCATCAAGCGTATGTCATCAATACGGACGCCGGTCATCCCCCAGAAACCCACTGGGTAGCCGTCTACTTTTCTAATGAGGGCTGTGTGAAGTATTTTGATTCGTATGGATTACCATCTTTGTAAGACGATATCATTGACTTTTTCTTTTTGAGAATAAATGATCAGACGACACATTTCAATGATGTGAAATTAGAAGGCACAACGTCCATGGTCTTTGGTCAATATTGTGCATATGATCTGCATCAACGTAGTCTTGGGTTTTCTTTGGAAACATTTAATGAAGAATTTTGATCGTCATTCTTCTAGAAACGATGACAAATTTGATCGCTGGTTTTGTGACCATTATGGTTATATGATGACTTTAGCTTGGACACGTAGTGTACATAAATGGCCATGACTTCCATTCATTGAAATATAACTTCACCTCGCAACCTTGTCAACAAAGTCAAAAATGTTTGTTAGTTTGATATTGTTTTGTTTGTTGTTAATTGGTAATTATTGGTTGTTTGTTATTCGAATAAAAAATATTGTGTTTTGAAATAATGTCTATATACTTTGTTTTAAAATTTTCATCTATATTCATGCTCTTTGACGTCTCTTTATCTCTCATCCTAAAATTAACTTTTCGACCCCAAAAAATTGTAGTGATATTTTATATCGTGACTGCGCTTGAACCACATAAAGCGAAACAGTCTCCAGTCTGAACATCCATTCTTGACCCATCCTCCCATGACTATGTGTTCACGACTAGCTAAGCTGAACGAAGCTTACGTAAATTTATATCGTGTCAGACAGTCTGATACCGAAACCTGAGGAGATAGAGAATGTCAGAATGTTAAAAGTGATCTGATATATGACCACTTCAGAGTGAAAATTAAGAAGGAAAAAAAAAGAATGAAAGAGAACGGAGAGAGCAGTAGCAACAAAGCAGAAACCAGACAGAGATATTGTGGACTGTCGTGTCGACACGAAAGAGTTCTTCGTATCGTTTCCGTTAAAAAGTCTATATTCTTTTTTTCTTTGTAATTAGTGTTTGTAGGTAAAAAGCGAATGAGTATTTCTTTTAGGTCCTCGAGTTCGGTTATCATTTAAACGTTTGTGAATTTTGGTATCAGGGAATGTTTTCCTTCACGTCCGTACTTTACACACATAGATATAAATGTTCGTCAGTCTGGCTGCCCAGGGATTGCTCGTACGAAGAATGAACAGCAGAATTAACAAATTAATGGAACTTCAAATGCATTTGGAGCGTGCCAGGCGCATCCTGGACGAGCTGGCTATGGAAACTATAGTTGAAGCATACTCAATGGAAGAAGAGGAGAGGAGGGAGAAAGAGAGAAGAAGAGAAGGAAATGAAAAGATTATCCTACTTCACCTCATTATGTACCCTGATTGTCAGGTCCAGTATGAGATGGGGGCATATCCAGAGAGATAAGCGCCACAGCCACTACCAGCATTGCAGCCTGTACCAACATCACAGCTGGTACCAGTACAGCATCTAATAATGTGGAATAGGAGAAGACAGAGCTAAGTCTTCATTATCCCTCAAAGACTGAGAGAGTGAAGTCAGTCCCCCACCCTCTTGCGCTCCCAGCTACAACTCAGAAGTGGGAGAAAGATTGCAGCAGACTGCGTGTGTGGGGCCCGGCCTGGGATATATAACCATTACCCGGGTGCAGTTGAAGTTCTAAAAATAAAAGCCCTTCTCAGGCCTATACAAATCTTTAGAAAATAGACTAATCAAATTGTCAGTTGGTGTATAAGTGGAGTAGTGTGATGATATACACTCACTGCTTTACTGTTTTGTGCGTATGTCTGTTTGTGAATTGTAGAGTGTATTGTTTGATGCTTTGGCGTAATGTTTGTGAGGATAATATATATTGGGGTTTGTTTTCTCTCCCTTCTGTGTTGATATTATATTTAGGGCTTTTTGATACTACATTATGGTCTTTTACTCCTTTCCGTTTGTGGATAGTGTATTTTGTGGTTTGTATTTTGCTCTTCACCTGTGTTGATTCTATTTTTGTGGTTTTTATAGTATATTGTTTTTTCTCCTTCCCGTGTGTAGATATTATATTTTTTGGTTTGTTGTTTGCTATGTACCTCAGTTGTAATAGTATATTTGTGGTATATTTGTGGTTTTTGATGGTTTATTGTGGTTATTTTCTCCTTCAGGTGTGTGGATATTATATTATATGTTGTGGTTTGGGATTTGCTCTACACCTCTGTGTTGATAGCATATTTGTGGTTTTTGATAGTATTTTGTGGTAATTTTCTCCTTCCCAGCGTGTGGATAGTATATACTATGTGAAGTGTGTGTAAGGGATATTTTCCATCACGTTCGTGCTTGAATTATATAAACTGAAGCGACATTTTACGGAATAACCAAAGATTGCAATCGATTGTTTTAATAATTTGAGACACTTTTGGAATTTGGTAATGGATGTAGCCTATGTGGTGGAAAAGCTTGAGAAATTGAAGTATCCAAGCAGCAGAGAGGGTGAACAGACCACCCTTTTCGAGCAAAAATAAGGCCTACAGATCATGTTTTCGAGCAAAATATGGCCTATAGACTACGTTTTCAGACAAAAAATAAGGCTTCCAACAAAATCTCATTTAACCAAAAAAAAAGTCTCCATTTTGCAAAAACGGAGATTTTACGATTTTTTAATCAATTTTGCTCGCAACGATGTGGTCATCCACCCTCTCTGCTGCTACAGGTTAACAAAAAATAATAAATGATTTTGATCAAGTCTTTAGGATCTCACAAACAAACTAATCGCTAACACCTCTTCTTGTAAATCAATCAGATTATTTGACTGGTCGGTGAGTTTGAAATTAATTCTGGTTAATGAATTATTATGGCATCGCATGTAGACAGGATTAATTGGGTTTTCAATAATTAGGTATCCTGGAGGAGCTGTTGGTGCAAACGAATAAAGAATATATCCCTGCTGAGCTTGATTTGATCGTTCTAAATTTATTTGATAACTTCCCTCGATAACATCACATACTAAATTAAGCGCAATCACCGTTGAAATATTCACGTTGAACGGAGCGATATGCCTACCACCACCATCTGGATCATTATTATGTTTGAGGAGGACAGTTGAATCTGATTTTTGTAGCGCTTTGATATCGGTTTTAACAACTCTTGCTAATTCATCAGCGTTGTATTTCGGAAACTTGAAATTACGCAGATTGTCTTCTGTGATATTGTAATCGGTTAGGAATCGTTGTTTATTGTCGCTGTTGTCATTAATTATTGTTTGAATAATTAGTTCATAGATATATTCCATGTCCGATATAAGTTGATTTATTATTTCAACGTGTTTTTGCGATCTTGTTTTCCGTAGTTGTTCTAGTTGTGTGTCATATAATTGTTTAATCTCATTAAAATAACCACGGACGTCAGTTAGCGTAAATGAAATAGTAACAGATGAGTCGGTTGTTCTTTTAATGATAAAATCCCATTGCAATGTGTCTTTGTTGGTGAATATAAATCTATCGGCGATTTTTCCTTTTCTTATATCAGATAAATTATCTCGATAACTGGGATTGATTTCATGATATGATTCTACGTCCGTGGTTAAGTCGGTGGTGGATTTTTCCGGTGGTTTTTCAGGCCATCCTAGTACGGTTCTAATAGAACTCTGATAGATATCTACGACGTATCCTTCTGTGCTTATCTCAATTGCGGATGACAGCGTCGGCTCATGGACTGTTATAGCGATTTTTGACTCTACTCCAGTAATCGATTTTATTCTACGCGCGAATTCATTATTGATTTGTTCGATTTGGTATGATCCGGTTGGTATGGAAACAACGTTCCAGTCTGGGGTTCCGTCGGGTTTATTCTTATTTGCAAACACTAAAGAATTATTGGGTTGTTGACCACCAAATGATTTTGATCTGATATTAGGCCAACTGTGATACACTCGTAGTTTTGCTAGCGCTATCTCCTTCACGGGGACTGGGCTAGGGAAATTCACACTAAACTCGGGTTCCGTTGATGTTATTGATATCATGCTTGTTTGTACTGGGTTCGTGTTCTCCACTATTTGTTGAAGTAATTCCATCGGTGTTGTCACCGTTGCTATACTGTTGTTGTCGCTCTAATTTTGACACCGCGGAATCATAAATACTGACCATCACTGAGAACTCACAATCTGGTATAGTTGAGATTATTGAGATCATTTTGGTTTTTGGGTTTGTTTTTGGGTTCGTGTTTTCTGATTCCATCGGTGTTGTCATTGTTATTATATTCATGTTGTTGCTCTAATTTTGATATCGCTGAATCAAAAATACTGACCATCGCTGAGAATTCACTATCTGATATAATTGTATTATCGAGTGACGACGATATCATCAGGGATAACTGCGAATATGCGGTTGATGCAATATGAAATTGAATTAAGTAATTCTGCAGTTTACTCTGGCTGCATGATGATATCTTTTTTGCTATCCCGGTTGATATACCACCGATTGTAGCCACCGCAGAAATGCAAATTGGAACTACAACCGGGGCAATCATTGTAACCGATGCAAGTATTATTCCGGCGCCAGCGAGAACGCTTGACACCGAGTACATAGTAATATCAATTGCGGTGATTCTTCGTCGGTATTTTTTTATTTTTATTTGATCCTCCTCGGCGAGGGTTTTGAGTCTAGTCTGAAATTCTCTGACCTGATCATAGCGACATTGCGTTGATGAAATCATTTTTATTTTAAAAACACTAGCGTTTTCAATTGTGTTTTCAAGTTCGCGGGAATTGTTAGTACTTCAGCCGGAAAAATGATCTACGAGTTCTATACACCAGGCTATTTTTGATCTAATGGTGGAGCTATCAACCGCGACGAAGCGAAAGCTTGGTGTTCTGCCAGTCTCGATAATTAACGTCGCGATGCCACCAGAGTAGGTTCTATTATTATCAGTGATCAGATTAAATTGATGAATAGAGGCCCACGTTAACCTGTAGATACTATCGACCTTCACTTCCCCACCCCACAAGAGATCGATGATAGTTCTACTAAGAGGATCGTCTCTTGTCCAATCCAAGATTCCATGATTGACCGTATACATGATATTTTTAAGGTTTTTGTGCGGAATCTTTATCCTTTCAAAGTTTTCTTTTAGTTTAAGAAGATCGTCGGAAATATCGAGATAATTTACCCTGATTCTGGCAGGATCTATTGTTTCCCCCCTCTCCTCCTTGTTAGAAAAGAATGAAACCAGAAGTTCGTTGATTCTAATCCGTGCTTGGGTTTTAATATGGTTGTCGATGTTAGAAAATTTCGTCGTGATATCTAGGAGGCTACTGCCCTCAAAGAAGTTTTTAACAATATCGCTGGTGTGCTTTTGTTCGTCAATAGCACTTTTAATTTCAGCGAGAGTCATGCCTGTCAACGATGTGGTTTCAGATTCATCACGTGTTCTCCCCAAAAATCTATCAACGATGGTATTAAGTGTTGTTTGTCTCACCATAAACCTAATAATATCGTTGAGAGTCATCGTAGATGTAGCGGGGACACCAAAGAAATTATTAGCGACGTAGGCATTGTGAGTATGCCTGATAATAAACTCGCTGATTTCAGCGAGAGTCGAGTCTGCCACAGGTGGGGATCCAAAAAACCTAACAATGACGTCGTTAGTGAGTTTTTGTACCCGCTCAACATTTTCTATTATTTTAGAAATATCATTGTAAATATCGAGATAATTTGCCTTGATTTCATTTTCATTCATCATCCTTCCCGCGTCCTTGTTAAAAAAGAATAGCGATAGATAGTTTTTAATTTCAGTGAGAGTCATGCCAACTACAAGCGGGGTTCCAAAGAATTTATGTACGACATTTTTGCGAAAAGAATTATAACCTCGTATATGATCATCCAGCTCACGGCCGTGGGCGGTAATCTTGTTGTCTTGGGTGGTAATCATGCTGTCTTGGGCGGCAATCTTATTGTCATGGGTAGCAATCACGTCGGTGATCGTAGACACAAGTGCGCCTGGTTTAAGTCGTCCGTCGTTGGAATACAGCGCAATAGAGTTTTCAGCGGCGTCGCGCTGCCGTATCAAAATATCATCCAATGACACATCACTGCTTTTCAATTTACCCTGTTTGTCCTGAAATACAACTATTTCGTTCGGGTCAACATTTACTAAATTTAACGTCTCAGCTATTTCATCTTTGATTAGTTTTTTTACATCACCGGTTGCAGTGTCATCGGGTTTGGGTTTCAAAGATCTCCCCCAAATATCAATCATGTTATTGTAAAACTCTTTCTCTCTCTAAAATCGTTTTTGACGACTTCGTTGAAAAATCTTCGATTTTCTTCAGCGATTACTAGTGTATTCATTCACGACAACATGTGGTGGTTTTCCGCTTGGGTTACTCAAGGAGTTAGAAATAGCGTTAAGGACATTTAATACTTCGCTGCCACATATTGGTGGGTCAATCATCGTTTGTGTTGGTAGCGTAGAATACCAAGTCTTCATTGGAAGGGTTTTTATATAACGCATAAACTCTTTTGGTGGGGCTAATCCATATGAATCAAAATAGACAATCCCACGTGGATCAATAGCGTATGCAACCCAGTGAGTTCCGGGTCCGGTGCTGTTATCTAAATTAATGATTCCGGTTTCAACGCTGTTTGGTTGATGTGGTAATTGATCTTTCATAAAGACACCTCTGAAGTTTTTAATCGCGAGTTTTTTTAGCAGCATCGAGTAAATCAAAATTGGACATGGGAACCATCATAGACTCTCCAATTAATAAACCGGTCCTAGTCTTAGACCCTTTCCGCTGTACCACGAATACGGGGTTCCTGGTAGTCTTAGACCCTTTCCCTTTTTTTTATATCCTTTCCCAGTTGCCTTCTTTAGTGCCATTCCTGCTGCAGTACCAACGGCTCCTAACGCTGCCGCTTTAGCCACCGCTGGGGCTGCTGCTGCAATCAATGCTGGAATAGCAGCTAACAACGGAAATATACCGCCTGTTTTAATCATATTTTTGATAGCAGCCGCAGAGAGAGTAATCTGGACACCCTTTTTTGCTACTAGTGCATCATTGAAATGTTTCACCTGACGAGTTGTCAGCGATAGTATATTTGCACCACCAGTCATTTGGTTGGGTTTCAACGTGATTGTGGTTCCACATTTTTTAGCTGATTCCGATTGCAATTTTTTGATTTGACCAGGAGTTAACGCAACACTAATATTACTATATGACATTATACATAATTGATTGATTCTAAATCGTTTACATGTTTTCCACTGGTGCATCTACCACTCTCATTCTTCCACCAACACCTTCAAGTAGCATTGATTTATCACTGAGAATGACAGCAACCGCTCTGTAATTAACAATACCACCAGGACGGGTTACACGGGCTCTAAAGTGTATATCAACGACAGATTGTCTCATCAAATCGAGATGTTCCAGTGAAAAGTAATAAATCGGATAGAGGCTTTTAAAATCCAATTGTGATATTTGCAAACCAGTATCCACATTTAGATCACGTGCCATAAATGACAACAGGTTATGATACACGCGTGCAATATGATTCTGACCGTAATCGAGTTGTACATCCTCAGATGGTTCCTGTTGGCCGTTTATTCTCAGCGAGACTTCTCTAACACCTAACTGATCAAATATCATATGGCTTCGTTCTTGATTACCAACTCGCGCAGTATTCTGTAACGCAATAAATATATGACGTGGAGCTGAAACACCTTGTTTTGATGCCAGGTGCCATGTGAATATATCATCAACATTATCCTGTTTGATATCCGTGGTCACTGATAACCAACTCAACAACGACTTTCCTCCTTGACCCATAAATGATAGTAGTCGCTGTTCTTCTGTGATTGATGGAGTTAACACTGGCATCCATAATGCTAGTTTTGATAAAATGACTTTACCATCAGCAACACCAACATCACGCCAGATTGCATCATTATCAGTACCCTTTCTCACGAGTGCTACTGTATGCTTCGCTCCATAAATAACTCTTCGGACATTTCTACAGAATCCAAATATATGATGCAGTGGGATCGCACATGAAAATCGTCGACGCTGCCCATGCAACGTTGCTACGCGTGTTGCAAACCCTAGGTTATAGTTAGTGATATTATTTATGACATCAAAAGTACCAGCTGGTCTTGTATATCCGGCTGGTGCTGGATCAACTGCGGTAGCTTGTGTTGCCTTGACTCTAGAATACTGGTTGTGTTCAGGGTGATCAGTAATATCCTTAGAAAACATCATAGATGGACCAGCTGATCTTGTATAATCATCAGAGTATCTCGCTAACCCTATGATTGTTGTGGCCACATCAACTTCACGGTCAATGGATTCAATTTCCTTTCCATCAATGAGATATCTAGCGCTTTCAAATAACGCCATGATCCCATTATTAACAAAACCAACTTTGATAGTTGGGTTATTGTCATATGGTGGATCATCATGAGCAGCATCATTTGTTACAAGTTCTCCTTCGATTTCGATAAATGCCTCACACGGTAGAAAATATTTACTGGTATCATGAACTTGAAGTTCAATTCGCGATCGGAGATCTGGTTGTACTGCGTGATAAGAATAAAATTGAAAATCGCGTACAGAATCATCTTTACGCACTGGGGCATCCATATCAAATGCTGGATCAGGTGACCTTTTGAACATTTTATTCTATTTATCAGAGTCTAAATCGCGATTTCCCATTTCATCGTCGTGGTTTTTTAAAGCCACTTCCCGCTATCATGTTTGCTATCATGTTATTTTGGTCCCCTTGATTTATCAAGGGAGTCACCAATGATGCTAGTTTTTCATCTACTGCGTTATTTATTATTTTACTAACACTTGCAGGCATTTCTGCTGTAGATGGCAATGGTACCGGTTTCTTTTTTCGTCTCACTAATGATGTTATTTTATTCTTCGCGGCTGAAAACGCTTTTCCAGCAAGATCTCCAACAGCACCAATACCCTTATCACGAATAACATCAATGGCTTTCATTGATAATTGTTTAGCTAACGGCATCACTTTTGGAGCCATTCTCGCAAATAACCCTGCAATGGTATTACCTAAACCATCTCCGTAGTATGCTCTATAAACTGGAAACCGTGAATTAACTACATAGACGAGGGTTGGTTTATCATGATTGTAGTGTATGATCATTATTTTAAATCAGAAACAATTTTTCAATTGTTATTTATCTAATCGAATGACTTCGTCATCAGATTTTTCAATTCAGTCACTATGATACCCACTTTCCACTAACTCGCCAATGAAATCTCGATATGTGCTGATATCCATGATACCGCCTTGAAATAACCGTCTACAGATATCAGCTGCTTCATTAATTATTTCCGGTGAGTTATTTCCGGCTCGTTTTCCTCCGATGAGAACTTCTAATCGTGATATATCACTGAGAACACTACCAGGACATACACCACTTTGGGGTCCACTGGAATCTTGCAATCCGCTTCCGCTATAACCAGTTGCTTCATCCATTTTTTCTTCATCCGTGGGTTGTAAATAACCAAGAAGATCATAATCATCATCATCATCACGTGGTATTTGTTGTTTTTCAGGCGAGAAAAATATCTTTGCAGGTTGTTGTTTTTTAGGTGAAAAAGATATTTTCTTTGTAGGTTGCTGTCGCCGCCTTTGCGTTTTTTGCGGTTTTTGTTGTTGTTTAAACTCTTCGTATTGATTATACACTGTACCCACCGCATTGATATATTCAATGTATGATGCACTATCTTTCTTAATCAGACCTTTTTCAGTTTTGATTTTATAGAATATATCAGCCCAGTGAGTTATATTTCTAACATATTTATGATGTTCTGGTTTCAACCATTTTTTTTCTGTTTTCATAGGACGTAACAACAAGCGCAGGAATTTCTGCTGGATCAGTCTTATCAATTTCTGCTAACCCTTCTTCGTTAAATCTCACGAGTAAATCATCTACTGTTCTTTTTGATTCTATTTTTTGTACGGCCTGTTCTGTTTGTTCAGTTTTCGCTGCTATTTTTTCGAGTTCACCAATAACAGATTTTCCCGTCTCGGGACCATCTCCCAGTATAGCGCGCTCTACTCTCTTCGTTGCTGTTGTTACTGGTTTAAACAATTCTTCAGATCCCGCAGCAAAATCAGTCTGAAGACTCTGTCGTTGTTGTAGTTTATTCCGTACAGAGTCACGAATTGGTACAAATCTCTTAATTGCATCCAGTCGTTCACGAGCCAATCGGGTTGTTAATGCTTCATTGACCATTATTTGAAATCAGAAACAATGTTTCAATTGCAAAACAATTTTTCAATCCCCACCTAACAGACGAAAACACTTTTTGTTACATGTCAGACATGTCAGTTAATTTTTAACACGATCATAGAAGCGTTATTTCATCCTATAACAGCTTCTACGATCAGTGCGGAAACGGCACTTTTTCATATAATAATAAAATGTAATGTGCCGTTTCCGCATTGAATTTTTTAGTGTATTGATACCGGACCAACCAGCCATAAATTTTTTATTCACTGATTTTGACATTGTCAATCAAAAAATGCTAAAAAAAATGAAAATCTCTATGAGGGTCGGTCACAATCAAATAATGATAAATGGTCAATCAAAATTGTTCATTTTCTTGAATTAACGCCCGTAGGTTTCTAACTTTAGAATTAACCTCCTTTTTCAATTCGTATTCGTACCCCAATTCTTTTCGTATTCGTTCTACGATGGTATACAACGGAGCGAACACACTTACGTCACTGGAAAATGCGAGAGAGTCCCGAATAGAATTCTGAATTCTCTTGATGAGCGCATACTTCTTTGGTAGCATATATTTATTGTTGTTAACTCCGTATTCTATATCCTGAAAATCAGACATGATTTGATCAGGATTTAACCCATCTGATAGTTCAATATCCCAACTTTTCAATTTTGAAATCTCGGATAAAATGCTATTCATGTTTTCAGAATTCATTATTCTATAATAATGATATATTTCTAAATGAAAAATATGACGCATTAGACATAACTAAATTGAATTTTTTGTCCCGTCCCTTTTGAAATTGCAGATCGATAAATCCCCTCTGCAACATATCGTACAGAAGGCGGACAAATATCGAAGTGCCTACCGGCGCTGGTTATTGATTGAAATATTTTTTCTTCGTTAGTTATCGTATTCAAAGATTTCACAGGTCTCGCTTTTTTTGAGCAAATGCCAGTCTTTCCTCGTTTGGTATTCTCACTTTGTGTGATAGCCTGCAGATTTAATAAAGAATTGTTTTTCGGATTAGAATCCTTGTGATCAATGACAGAATCATCCTCGATCAATCCATAAAAACATTCAAATGCGAAACGATGATTGAGATATCTCTTCTTCCCGCCAACAGTAAACATCAAGTACCCTTGATTATTCACAGAACCAACTGGTTTCTTCAGTCTGCGGTTTCTTACAACACCATCACTAGATGCTTCATAATTTGTGATCACAGGGTGTTGTCTGAATTCTTGGTTCATTCGTATACTAAATACTATTTGTCTAATTCATTGTTTGGTTTAATGATAAATCTTTCGATGTAGTCTTGAGGAGTTCTTATGATTTTGTCAGGGACGTTGTCGCTGACAGTGTCAGGGTCAGAGACTTTATCAGGGTCATAATTTCTGATTGATTGTCCATTTTTTATTCTTTTATCATAATAACGCTTCAACTCCCTGTATCGCTTACCACCGCAATTTAGACACAACTGAGATTTTCCCCTGACCCCAACCCCACATAGAATACAGGGTAACGGACCAAGGCTTCCACGACGAAAGCTTTGCATATGATACCCACAGAACTCATTTCTGCATGATTTGTTACACGGGGTTATTGATCCAATCGTAAGCCACTTACAGTGATTCATTATATATAAATTCTTCATTTAAATGCTTGTTTTAATTATAGCATGAGGGAATTAAGGAGAACGCCTTCGAAAAATGCTGAATTCAATGCTGATAAGGAGTTTAAGAGATTATTGAAGATTAATCCTAAATTTAATATCGATAGACCCAAAAAACGTCCAATAGACGGAAATATGAAAGAATTTAAGAGATTATTGAAGATTAATCCTAAATTTAATCTCGATAGACCAAAAAAAACGTCCAAGAGATTATTGAAGATTAATCCTAAATTTAATCTCAAACGTCCAAGAGACGGAAACATGAGAGAGTTTAAGAGATTATTGAAGATTAATCCTAAATTTAATCTCGATAGACCCAAAAAACGTAACAAACGTCCAAGAGACGGAAACATGAGAGAGTTTAAGAGATTATTGAAGATTAATCCTAAATTTAATCTCGATAGACCCAAAAAACGTAACAAACGTCCAAGAGACGGAAACATGAAAGTGTTTAAGAGATTATTGAAGATTAATCCTAAATTTAATCTCGATAAACCAAAAAAAAACGTCCAAGAGATTATTGAAGATTAATCCTAAATTTAATCTCGATAAACCAAAAAAAACGTCCAAGAGATTACCCTGGAAGGATGCTCAATTCAATCTCGATATAGTTTCTAATACACCAAAGAATACAATTCTTGATAAAGCCATGATTAGTAAAATCAGAGACTGTTTTAATGAATTTAAGCGTGATGGAGCATCTTATTGTTGGTCAACATTTCGAATTGATGGTGTTGTTGACGCTACCATGACTGATGAAAAAGCAGCAGTGATAATTTCACGTGTTGGGGAAAAAAGGCATTTTTTCCGAATCAAATTCATTATCGAAGTCGATGGCAAATGGATTATTAGGGATAAATTTGAACCAATTCTCAAGAATAAAAAAGCTGTCATTGTGAGTAGAGATTCCAAACTAGGAATTCTAACCGGCATTGACAAACCATACTACGAAAGATCTTATCCCGTAACAGCAATGGTTTATGGGATATATCCGTTAAATGATAAACCCGATATCGCAAAACTAGCTCCTATGAAATATTCGTCAGGGCTTAATTGTGTAGCAGAACGAATAAAAGAACACTTCACAAATGCATCCCGAGGAAATAAACTAACTGATCTGCGACGTAGGAAAATAACCGAGTGGGAACTGACAGTGAAACAGCATGGTGCAAAGATTTCTGATATAGCTAAATTAGAAGCATCATTAAAATTCCCAATATCAGTAACAACAATAACCGGAGAAGTATTATACGAACCGAAATATCAATCGCGAGGAGCCCCAATACAGATTATTGATCATAACAAACACGCGTGGACACCTGCGGTAACAGTATTTCCACGAGAACGAACCGTGAAATATATCCCCGAGGAATTTTCCGGGGATGTTTTCTATGAAGAGAGATTATTTGATGCTATTCATGCGTTGTGTAAAGATGATCCTGTGTCAGTGTGGTTACTTAGAAGTGATGAAGATCCCGAAATAGGATTCGATCAATTTGTAAAACCAAATGGTGAATTATATCGCGTTGAAGAATTAGATAACAGAATGAGAAAAATCGCTAGTGATTTTTCACCGGAGAGTTTCCATGAAAAACTACTCACGGATAGTTTTACTATTCCATCAGTGGTAGATCACTTCGCAAAAGAAAAAAACTCATGGCGTCCAACACGAAGTGATTTTCTCGAGGATGTTAAATTGAGTTGCGTCGAATTTGGTCATGGAGGACTGTGGAATACGAAATACTCACGTGATGGAATGATTTCAATTGATATAGCCGCGTGTTATCCCGGAAGTTTTCTCGGGTATGGGGAATGTAGTAACTACTTCAAACGATTTGGACACCCCACACATGAAATGACTCGTGTTGCGACTAATGGGCCATTACCTGATTTTGATTTAACCGGATTCGCTCGTGTGATATCATTTGAATTAGCGTCAGGATTACATCCGTGTAGTTATGTTTGGCTCGGTAGACACCTATCTGAAAAACACTGGATGCCAATAGTGCTATTGAGATATATGATTGATTGTGGTATGCTAATATCGTTGATTGTTTCCGAGGCTATTATATGCTATCGAGCTCAGAAAGAAGTTTGGCTACCACAACCCGATCTAGATCGTATAATCAGCGAACTACGAAAACAGTGTCCAGATTTCAGTGAAGAAGAAATCATAAATTGGTCTAAGAACTTATTTGAAAGTAAAAAAGAACAAGCAAAGGATCTCGGACGAAGAATAATCGGTAAATTTACCCAGGGTGGACGATACGACAATGCAAAATATTCTTCGCGGTTGATCATAGATATCGCTGAATACGATTTTATTGTAGCGGATTTAATGAAACAGGGAAAACTTGTATCCCGTAAGGATGCTTTTCTATCCAATGGTGAGAAATTAGGAACGGTTGTTACCTACTGTGATGGACATAATTCCCAGTATACACATTTGAGAAGTTCAATGCTAGCCTATGCTTCTATTAATCTATTTTCGATGATAAATAGATTTCCTAATACCGCGGTTAGAGTGGCCACTGATTCGATGTATATACACAATAAATACAAATCAGTTGTAGCGGCATTCACAGATCCCGAAGAAAATTGGGGGGGGGGGTTTGGCGATTTAAAAAGGAGATGCTACATGAGTATTGTGAATCCGCAGACGTTGCCATGGATGATAAATATCTTTGTTGTAACCGTATTGAAATTCAATCAGAATTTTCTAATGCACCACCGGTATCTGATCCAGTATGTAGATACAAGACAGTTTATTTAAACGGTTGTGGTGGGTCAGGAAAGACAACTCGTGCAATTGAATTATTTCGTCGGTCAACCATGATTGTGCTAACACCGACTCACAGACTCGCCAGAGAGATGATACAGCGAGGGGTAAATGCCTGTACTTACCATAGTTTCTTTCGATGGAAGGGTGACAAATGGACTCCTGAGCGTATGGGTGATAAATTCATTCCTGAAATCATAATTTGGGATGAAATATGCACAGTGTCATTAGATGTATTACAAACATTTCTCGAGTGGTTGTTAAACAAAAACACAAAAGTCGTCATGTGCGGTGATCACGGCCAACCACCACCATTTGTCGGTGCATCTCCACATGAATGGCTAAGGGGTTTTGTAGACTATTATGAAGAAATTACCACTGATTATAGATCAATTGATGAACGATTACGAGAATTCAAAGCGCTAATTAGATTACAACCGGATAGAATCCAATGCGAAATAGCGCGTGAAGTGATTTCAGAAACTCCAATGAATGATTTCTGGGAAACATGGAGACCAAACGATTTGATAATTGCAAGTAGAAAAATAGTCAGGGACACACTTCAGATGAAGTTATTTGAATTGCATAAAGAAAAATTTGCAACGCTTCCAGTACCCCTTTGTTATAGGCCATCGGATACACGAAAACAGAACATTGAAGTTGATATTCCAGGACAGAGTGAAAAACAAATTCTCGTATTAAATGATATTGTGCTGGTTGATATCAGCGTCGTCGAAAATGCATTGCGTGCTAATAAATCCCCGTGGACGCTAGGATACGCAGCAACAATACACTCTTCACAGGGATTGACTATATCGGATACAATTGTTTGGATGGTGGATAATCACATCGAATGGTCGAATTTAGTCTATCTCGCAGTATCCAGAGTACGAAAAATAAATCAACTTCGAAGAGTTGTTTTCGATGATAATGACACAACAATGGATGATATTGATGTTAAAATTATTGATAAAAAACTCTCCGGTTACAAACAACAGGACAAAAAAAAACAACGAGAATTTGATATTGATGCTGAATTAATAATTACGCTGAAACAACAACAGAATAATCACTGCGCGAGTTGCAATTGTATAATGCGTTGGCAGTATTCGGATAAAGATCCTCGCCAATTTACCGTAGACAGAAAAAATAACAGTCTCGGTCATGTCAGAAACAATGTGATGTTGACTTGTCTTGAGTGCAATAGACGCAACGGCGCTAGTTAAGACCATGCGGTGGCAATTGAGTATCCTCGGGAATTACCTGTAGTTGTTGTCGAGTAAATCCTCGTTGAGGGGCAGTTGAATCCAGTTTATAGACTGGAGGTCTACCCGTAGATCGTGTTATACTAGATATCTTGTGTGCAGAAACACTCCAAATAGGATCAGTAGCCCTTTTTCTACCCCCTTCAAGCTCTCCTGGTTCGTATAAGTACCTCACAATGACATTACTACCAAGAATTGGTTCTTTGAAATCTTTTTGTGGTTTTTCAGGTATTGACTTCTTTTTGATCGCGTTGATAGGTTTCATGTTGATTGTTCTAGTAATCTCGTTATTCAGTGCGGTAATCACAGCTGGTAACCTTTTGACCCATTCACGGGATCGCTTTTCTTGAATGAATTCTTTTGCGTATTGATATCCAAATAACCGCTCAGCAATCGTCCGATTAAATCGTTCTACAATGGCCTGATCGCGATGTAGCGCAGTATGCCCTCGTCGTATGGTGACATTATGATGTTTCATTGTAGATAACACTGCACCCTGAAATTCCTTGCCAGGATCAACCTGCAATAGATTTGGCCAGTGCAGAGGACCTCGTCGATAAATCCTCTCAAATGCAGAAGCGACTTCAGTGGCTGATTTTGTTTTTAACGGTTCTGCTTCTTTGTATCGACTTGCAATATCAACTACGGTTAGCGCGTATTTGTAACCACGATCATGTGGCAGAAATAATATATCAGCCTGATGAACTTCATTAGGAACTGTCACATCAAAATGCGAGAATTGAATTTGTTTAGGCGGTGGTAGATAAATTTGCCATAGTGCCTGTTTGGATAACCAATTAGCCGCAGTGGTTTTATTCACTTTTGCAGCGCTAGCGAGTTTATGGACTGCTGATTTACCCCTCCAGTATCCTCTTGGGGAATAATAAATTGATTCCATATTATTAATTACCGGCACCTAACATCAATTTACTTTTCATAGCCGATTTTATTAAAAAGGAAGCCAATTTTTCTTTGAAGGATTTATCAGGAATAGCATTTAACGCATGAATTAATTTCACATCTGCTAGATGCCTGTGTTGCAAATTGCTGCTTTTATAAGCAACATCATGAAGGTGACAGGCCTTATCAATGGCGTTTATTGGTTCTTCACCGGGTCGGGACTGATTTTGATCATTGAGTCTGATATCAAGTCTGGTTCCCGGTCCACAGTAGCTATATCCTGGAAGGTGCTTTTCTCCGGGGTACTTTGCCCATGGGGTTCCAGGGAGCTTTGCCAATTTGGCTGCGATATCACCTCCTCGTTTTTTTTTTAAACATCTCCGAATTGTAAAATCTTTGATTTTGTAGAAACAAATCTGAACTTTTTAATACCACATGTTGCACATCTACCAGTAAGTGCTGATCTGTTATTTTTAGTTGTAACCGTCGTCACATCATTTGTGCTAGTACGCGTTTTACACTTCATACAATATAGATCCATAATTTATGTATAGAAATATGGATATAATTGATTTTCAGCGACTAAAACAAGAGAACCAATTAAGCATCATGCAGCGCTACCAAACTCTATCCGGATGATTATAATCGGGCCATCTGGATCCGGTAAAACGCAATTGTTACTCAATTTAATAATGAGATGGATGAAGTGGGATAAGTTGTATTTAATTGCCCCTAGCGTAGATGATCAACGATGTTATGAAGTGCTAAAAGATTTTAACGACAGCGCGGTAGAAAAATCCGGAGAGGGTATTATTGAGTTTATAACCGATATCGATGAAGCACCGAGCATTGATGATATTGATGGAGATATTAACAATTTAGTCGTATACGACGATATAATGTTAGATAAACAAAAAAATCCTGCTAGGATCTTTTCCCGGGGGCGTCACAAAAACACTGACGTGATATATGTCACTCAACGCTACACTCAGGTTCCAAAAGTCATCACAGATAACTGCAATATTCTTGCTGTATTCAACGGAGTTGATACTCATACTCTTAGAAATATATGGCAGACATGCTGTTCTGATATGGACTTCAATCAATTTCGAGATTTCTTTAGTCATGCTCAGTCAACCCCGTACGGATTCGCAACAATAAATTTGCATGATCCTCGGACACGATATCGTATCGGACTGGATCAAATATTTGGTTAAAATCATTTATTATTTTTTGTTAACCTGTAGCAGCAGAGAGGGTGGATGACCACATCGTTGCGAGCAAAATTGATTAAAAAATCGTAAAATCTCCGTTTTTGCAAAATGGAGACTTTTTTTTTGGTTAAATGAGATTTTGTTGGAAGCCTTATTTTTTGTCTGAAAACGTAGTCTATAGGCCATATTTTGCTCGAAAACTTGATCTGTAGGCCTTATTTTTGCTCGAAAAGGGTGGTCTGTTCACCCTCTCTGCTGCTATCCAGGTAGCTTAGACTTTGTGACCGATTTAAAATTAACGAAATACATGCTAGAATGTATATTATAGGAGGAAGTGGAAAAAACAAAGAAGATTTATTACACCAAAATATGTGATAGTGGGAAGCTTGAAGGAGGCACTTAACAATATCATCACGTTAGGTGCTTTCTAGAAGACACATTGTATTGGACAGAGGGGTCCTTGTGAAGTGGGGAGTAGACCAGCTAAAGAAAGCGGAATAAATGATGAGAAAGGGATTGGAAGTAGAGGTGAAGAAGATTAAAGATACCTGGGCAAAGGAGAGAAAGGAACATGACAACAGAAGGGATACAATAACATAAAAAAAAGATGAGTTTGATAGACTGAATAACAACTGGATGAAGGTACAGAAAAAATGTAGATCCATGAGACATCCGGACTGGATTCCAAGGAACAAAGAAGAAGAAGAAGAAGAAGAAGAAGAAGAAGAAGAAGAAGAAGAAGAAGAAGAAGAAGATAAGAATTATTGAGAAACTCAGGAAATGCTCGTACAACAGATTAATAAGAAGAAAAATTAGAGGAAAAAGATAACGGCCCTTTTTGCAGTGCTAATCCTTTGCCTTGAAAAGATTTGCTTTTTTGCCTAAACAATACATATTTTTTAGTCATTTGTATATTTGTTTGTGAATTGTTTCTGACTGTTTATTGTATGTTGTATGTGTTATATAAGTCTATATCTTTGTCCCCATTGTTTGGTCTCATTTGAGGTCAACCCGGTGC